>JAOUQT010014934.1:0-12019 GCA_025769995.1 Xyliphius kryptos | reverse complement strand
ATATAAACAGTAAAGAATTCCTAAGAACTTTTTATGGTAAATGTTATTACATACTCTACTTGTGGTCTTTTTGGACTGTTAAATGTGGATGGTAGTTTTTTTTTTTTATAAGTTTTATGCCGAAATAGCAAGGTCATCAACTTTAAAATTTCTTTGCTGTGAATTTTAACATTACAACCAGTTTTAATGAACAGCCATCCACAGGTTTTGTGTGTTTATGTGGCTTAATTTGGTTCCACTTCATTTTAAGTGGAATCCTATTGATTCTGGAAGATTTTGCATCATTTGGATGTTCAATGCAAAGTAAAGAGCAATAAGGAAAGGTAGGAAGCAGTGAGTTACATGATCAAATACTCCGGGGAAAATGGAAGCAGCATGTTGAACAGTTCTCAGCTGACTGAGAATTAATGTTTGGAAAATGTGTGAAAGACCGGTTTTATTAAAGGCCATTTTGGGGGGAAATCAATTAATTTTGGCGAGTTAACTTGAATGCTTACAGAGCAGAGAGTGGTTGAAAGGTACTCTATAAAGTGGAGGTTGGGGAGGGGAGGTAAGTAACCCAAAAATGACTGAATGACATCGCAAGTGAGAAAAACTGGCTTTTGTAGCTCGATGACTTTAGTTTGTACAGAAATCCATACCTCGTGAACCACGGTATTTATTGCGCATTGGATATTTGTACAGTGCTTAAAGAATACTGCATAGTCCAATCACCTTGGTGGTTGACAATCACGTTGAATTAATGGGTGGCTTTGTGGTTACCACATTCGCATCCCAGTGCTGGGGATTCCCGGTTCGAATTCCAATCTAGGTGGAGTTTCCATGTCCTCCCCATGTCCGCCTGGGTTTCCTTGGATCTCCGGTTTCCTCCCACAGTCCAAAAACATGGATTCAATGTAAATTGAATGCTCTTAATGCCCCTATAAAATGTGGGTGTGGCTATGTGAGTAAGTGTACCCAGCAATAAATTGGCGCCCTGTCCTGTGTGTATCTGCCTAGCGCTCGAAACATTCTCCGCTGGATGGAGACCACACTGTAACCATAGTTGAGGAAGATAATAAGCAGAGGATGATGAATGAATGAACATTGAATTAACACAACCAATATAATACCAATCTGTTAGCACATCACCCCAAAATTCCAACCATATAGTGCCTGTGCAAAAAAGAGTAAGGTTGAGAGGGGTCCATTAAAGTTCTAAACTCCTGATGGTGATGTAGGTCATTAAAAAAATACACATTCAAGTGTTACATGGATTTCTTTCATGTAATTTTATAGAATGCTCAACTGTTCCCTCCATTCAAGTTTTGCAGTTCAATACTTTAATAGCATCCTGGTAATTTGAAAGAGTTAGTCGTAGCTTGAGCAGTCAAATTATCAAGGAAAAATCTTTTCATTTGAAATTACAATTTCTGTTTCTAAAAAAAGTGGAGTAATTGCCTCCTTTTTTTTTTAAACAGTGCAAATATCGTCATTTTAAAATTTGCATTCTTTAAAAAAATGCAAAATGTTGTCATGTGGGGCCCTTGGACTTGCAATACATTTATTAAATCCATTTATTTATTTATTTATTTTCCCATTAAAAAATTGCATTTTTGGACTATAAATAAATGGTAGACTATACACACAATTAACATAGCATACACCACATAACTGAACCCTTCCTCAGTATAAGGCCCCATTTCTGCCTCACACCATAAACTCTGGAAGTATTCATGTAGTCAGCGTATTGTTGAGCAGACTGAATAACTATGCTTCCGTGATTACAGCCATTTTGCAAAGTTCGAGAGCAACAGTTTCATCACTGACATTTTTTCAAAAATATGCAAATGATGGAAACCGCTACAATATAAAATTTAAAGGAAATGTTTTTACATGTGAAGTGTGTTAGGAAACAAAAACGGGGGTAGGTCTCAGTCATGGTTTTCTCATGCCCCGGAAGGGGGAAAGTGGGCGGGGCTTCATTATATGTATCCCATGGTTTGTTAACTTTGTTCTTTATATATATACTGTAGATGATTTTGATTTATTTTCCTCAAAGGGAAAAAACTCAATAAAACTGCCCCTTACTCAAAACCCAGCCACTTAAGATGTGTTGATCTTTTAGAATGCAGACGTGAAAAGCATGCAACGTTCGCACCAATTTTTCTTTATCTGCTCGGTGGGTCTGTGTGAACGTCAGAGTACAAGTGTACAAATCACTTGTATGAAGTTAACAGTAATCCCAATCCATGGTTCTATAAAAAGCAATTAGCCAGGACATATTCCCACAAGCCCCAATCCTGCTGTTTTTCTTACCTTCAGTGAGATCACCTCTGTCGGTTTACTCTGTTTTATTTTGTTCCTAGATGTGCAAGCAACACAACACAACCACACTCATTGGATTCTAATTGTCGCTGACATTTCAGAGGCAGAATGGAAAATGCTGATGTGCACTTAGTTCTATTTAAGAGTACCATTCATGGACCAGCAGAGCTAGTGGCACAAGGGATTTTGGCAAATATCAGACCAGGTCTCTAACAATAATGCTTACAATAGGTCAGGAAGGCTATTCATGAGCAGTTTTGGAAAGAACTAGGGATTTAACTGACTTGAAAGCCACTAAGCTCTGCTATGCAGCTGGTCTCTCAGCTGGCTCTTCATTCAAGCCTTGCGCGATGCAAGAGAAGACTGTTGCCATTGTGTGGCAGATAATTTAACACGCCATTCTCAATGTCACTCAGGTCAGCATGGCTCAGTATAAAAATGTTTTCAAAAATTCCTCCTTATTTACTCACGCTATAAATAAATATTTTACACATATTATAGTTGGTGCTTGTTGTATAAAGTGCACCAGTGTTGCTTGTTAGGGATAATACATTACTTAACGCCATAAATCCATCATATACAAGTAGAAAATGGCCTAAATGTAATGTTTCTGTACAATTTTAATCTCTGGAGGAGGGAATATTTATACTACAGATAAGGTACACAAGGCTTAACATTATTAGAGTATGTTGAGTTATTAAACGGGGGTTCCTCGTTACATTTTTATAATCATTTCTTATTTTGCTTCTTTGCGTTTCTTTCATTTTTGCTTCTTTTGCATTTCTTTGAAAATGTATATACAGTACAACAGTAATAAAAAAGGTGAAATAACTGAAAACATGTTTGATATTCTTGTGTCTTCAAAAAAGCTCCCCTTTGCTCTGATTACTGCTTTGCACACTGTTGGCATTCTCTCAATGAGCTTGGTAGTCACCTGAAATGGTTATGTTAAGTACATAACTCCTCATGTGTTCATTCATTGTTTTGATGCCTTCTGTGAGAATCTACAATGTAAATAGTCGTGAAAATACAGAAAACGCATTGAGAAGGTGTGTCCAAACTTCCGCTTGATCCTCCATGAGGGTTGTGTGGAGTTTCAATGCCTATCCAGGGGAGAACGTCTTAAGCGCAAGGCAAATACACCCAGGACAGAGCCTATTGCCGGTCTATTGCTGGGGATACGCACACACACAGACTATAGGGGCCAGATTTTAGACAGACTATAGCCAATTTTAACCTTAACTTGGAATGTGGGAGGAACCCACACAGACACGGGGAGAACATGGATACCCAGATTGGGAATCGAACGTGCTAACCACAAAGCCACCGCCCATGTTATGGTGTCAAATAAAATTATTTTAGATTTAAATAAATGAATAGCACTCTACTGTATGGTAATTAGTACATCAAACTGACTGATTCTTTATAGCAGGGGTCAGATGGTTAGTTATACATAATTATGATGCTTGCTTTTGTGCTGTTGAATCTCTGTAAGGTGCAAATCTGTATTATAAACCTATTTATAATACTTACACCTCACAACAGCAGTACATCAGGTTTTTCAAGGTTTCTAGTTATTTATTTATTAATATTTATATCAATTAGTCTACATCTTATAAGGCAGGTCATAGGGCCACCATCAGATAACTATAATCGATAAATTAGCTGGTGTGATTATAAAGAGAACCGTATAAAGCAAAAGTTAACGTGCCTGCCTAATGCATAGGAGCATGTTGGCCCTCCAGGATATTATTCATTTAAAAAAAAAAATGGGATCTTTACATCAGCATAAACTGACCCTAAAATATATTTTTGGTGTACCCCTGCAGCCCAACCTCTAACAAACACTTTCCCACAAACCACTTATGTTAAATCATGGGTTTTAACATTCATAAAAACATTAGCTTTTTTTCCTTAAACAAAGGAACTGTAAAATTATAGTTACTGGATGTTTTTACCTTCCATTTTCATTTATGCTGTGGGTTTGTTTGTTGGCACATCGGTCAGTGAACCCATACTGGAAAAAAAATTCAGAATATTGAAATTCTCCTTTGAAGCCTGCCAGCCCACTCCAAGTTCTTCTCTCATCTATTGTCCGTCTGGTTCAAGGATACAAACATGCAGTAAAATGAAAGCACAGAACAAATTAAAAACTAAAGCTGAATACAAAGTTCACTCACCTCCATTTTTAGAGATTCAAGTGATCTGAAATCTAATATGACATAAAGAAATAATAGAAAAGCCCCACATTATTATTGCTGCTAGCCAACTCTAAAGGCAGTGCACTATATATATATCTATATATTTGTTAAGATAAGTATTAGAATATGTTGGAAAACCAGAAAGAAATGTCATGAATATGTTATTCGAATCCATTAGAGAGCCGTCCATGCTTTTACCTTTTATTTTTCATCTATCGGGACTTTGATGACATTGGGAGTGACACACCACTAGGTCACATTTTCATATAAACTATTTTCAGATAAAGTAAAATTCAATCAGCTGAATGTCTTTCCAATCAGATCGAAGTCCATCAAAACAGCACAAATACCCCCCACCCCCATCGTCGTCACATACACACACCGGCCTATAAGATCATTTTAACAATGTCACTAAGAGTCTATTAAAATGTATGACATTTTGAATTGAAGTAGATTTTTTTTTTGTTTAGTATCTGACTGTCTTCAGGCTGATCAATTAAAATGCAATTACATCCTCTGCAGTTTGTATGTTTCACCAGCAGCTGTCAATTCCTTGGCAATCTATGGGGCAAGATGTTGGGGGCTCACAGCTGTGTCACACTTTTTTCCACTTTAAGAACTGATAAAATAAATGATGCAGCTTTAAAAGCTTTCTAAAAATCCTACTGTATATTGGAATATTTAAAAAAAATCCTTACAGAGTAGTTGGTTTATTTCAGGTTGGATATTGGACATATTAAGAAGCAATAAGCACTGTGCAATGTAAACTTGAAAAATCAGCAGCCAAGGAAGTTCTAAATGCATCAGTACGAGTTGAAGCAAGGTATAAAAAATAATAAAAATATGCAAAACTTTAGCTAGATTGATGTTAAACACCATGGAACTCTTAAGTGGATTTGTTTTTTTGTTTTTATAAATAGTTATTTTTCTACATTAATAAATTAAATCATATTTTTTCACATACAGTACAGGCCAAACGTTTGGGCACACCTTCTCATTCAGTACTTTGTAGATTGTCACTGAAGGCATCAAAACTATGAATGAACACATGATGTACTTAACAAAAAAAAGGTGAAATAACAGAAAACATGTTTTATGTTCTAGTGTCTTCAAAATAGCCACCCTTTGCTCTGATTACTGATTTGTATTCTAATAATTTATACTAATTAACCATTATAGGCACACCTGAAAACCATTTTAGGTGACTACCTATTGCCAACAGGGTGCAAAGCAGTAATCAGAGCAAAGGGAGGCTATTTTAAAGCCAAGATGGAACTTCATACAAGACAGCTTTTTTCTTCAAACTCCAAATAAATAGGCTTTGTACTTTATGTAATGTACTGTATGGTTTAAACCAAACCATTTTCCAAATATAAACACTGTTCCTAGTTATGCTTAATGTTGGTATGATTGTTTTATAATTTTGTTAATGTTTGGCAGAATACAGGGTGGACCCTAAAGACAAACCTTTGCACTTTTTAATATATATGAGTGGCGACCTTCTTCCTTAAGCAGACTGTCAAATTACACGGCACTGATTCATAAGCAAAAACCTTAATGTATTTAAGTAGGCAAGTCAGTGGTCAGTGCTCAGTATAAGTGTGAATCTGCTAAATCTGCAAGTGTCTGTAAACCAATTGAGCTAACAGAGCTGGTACAGTAATGATAGAAAAAAATAAGAACGATCCAGATGTCCAAATCTTATAGGGGGTAGGGAGGTCATTGCATTAATTATGCAGAGAACAGATGTCTGCTTTTGTTTAATTAAAAAAAAAAATTGCATTATATTCAATTGGCGACAGGAATATTTCCCTCAAATGGTGGGAAATCCATTTTTTTGTTACAAGCAACAAAGTTCAAGAGGGTGAATACTTATGACGCACATGATGATGCCCCCTCCAGATATTCACTGCTGCTGGTATAGAGGAGCAGTCAGCAGATACATAATTTACCATGCATATTAGTTAGCATAATAACAGCATCTTTCATTAACCTCATTTTGTGTTCTATGTCTTTAGAAGCATTAAAAATAAATACAACTTTTAAATACATGTAAGTTTAATGTCCAAAATGTTGTGTAATTTTTTAGTAATGCAATTTAAGTAGTTACTTAGCCAGAATCAATATTTGAGTACAGCTAGTAATTTACCCATTAATACTGCTTCACTGGGCAGAACAGCTTTACATAATAGATAGATAGACGTCCTTTATTTATTCCCAATGTGAGGATTCAGGTTCTAAAGCAGTGAGCATGACAGAAATGATATTATGTGTCCCGAACACAATGTACACATACGCACGATTTATAATTACACATATTACAGAACACAAAAGAAAGAAGTTTAAATATAGTAAGAGACAAACAACAGCATTAAATATTTAGCATGTGGTTTGGTGTCTTCCTGATATGAATGGTAATGTAGTAGGGTTGAAGGTGGAAGTTTGGGGGGTTAGGCAGATGGAGGTGCTTTGCTTATTGATCCGATTTGTAAAGCTGGACAGCAGCTGGCATAAAAGACTTTAAATAATCCGGGTAGTTTTGGTCCTTAGATGGGGTTGGCTGAGCCATTTTTCTAGCCGGGACATCATTGACAATGCGCACCTCTGACCGCTTCACATACGTATCAATGCATTACTCACAATACATTATTTTAACCCATTAAATACAGATTAATATAACTGTATTCTGTAATTTGGCCGCTAGTTTTGGATTCTTTGAGAAACCGTAATCCTGTTACTCAGCGATCAGTGTTCACTTTAAAAACCGGACCAGATTAAGTCACAAAAGATTAGTTTATTAGATATTTTGCTTTCAACAAAGGTTTTCTGAATCCAACCTTGTATTTTTATGATAGTGTGTTTGTAACCCTTTTATAAAAGCACTCAAGGTTGTGCATTGTAGTGAATAAATCACAAGAGGTGTAACTGTACTTTAGCCGAATAACACATCTTTCCCTTGATTTATTTACAATAATGCACCCCTTTGGTGCCTTATTGGCTGACAGCAATAAGGCACCCCTTTGGTGCCTTATTGCTTTAATACAGAAGTGCCGACACTTTTCTGGCCTGAGATCATCGTGCTCTACTACATTTTAATGTTTTATAAAGCTTTAATGTTTAAACCTTTTTACATACATCATGTTGATATTATTTGAAATACAACACAATCCATTAGAAAAAAACAAAACAAAACACTTTTACTTTGATTTGCACTGAATGCTGTCAGCCAGGTGTGAGGAGTCTGAGCAGTAGTTGCTGATGACAGTTTTAGAGCAGGCTTCCAAATGACCATAGTGAGGGTGGACCAATATACGGACTTGTTTATTTTCATGTGGGGAAAAGACTGAATTACATAAGTAAGTTGATCCAAAAACACGCTGTCAAATATGTGGCACATTTCCCTACCTTTCTTCAAATTATTGAATGATTAATTGTTGTTTGACACATTTTTATATACAACATATACAAATTTTACTCTTACACTTATATTATAATTAAATGTAAACGTAAATATGAATTACTTTCCAAAATGTAACAATAGCGAGAAAACAAGCTGGAACTATAAGCTAACAGCATGGCATACCTGCTTTAAGATGATAATCTATGGGGTATGATAATGACATTTACGTTTAGTCATTTAGCAGACGATTTTATCCAAAGCGACTTACAAGTATCCCACTTAATAGTTGGGTTCAGAACACAGTTACATACAGAATCCCTGGAGCAATTAGGGTTAAGGGTCTTGCTCAAGGACCCACATTGGTAACTTGAGTGAACCTGGGATTAGAACCCACAACCCTTAGATTGCTAGCTCAACAATGCCGCTGAAGCTGCAAGACAAGACACTGAAAAGTTCCAGCAATCAGCTACATACCATACAGAACTTCAGTTTCCTTAAGTGGAGCACTCTGATCTTTTCCTGTACAGTGTGTTCATTCCTCCACCACCACCTCCTTTCCTTGAACTTGTGCTGCTGTTAATAAGTTCTCTCAGCCCAGTTCTTTATCTCTAACTGGTAGACTTTGTATTTAGCACTCTGTATGTAACCGACTCCAAAAGGCACAAAAAATGAACGGAAGAATGCTTGTGTAGTCAGCTTTTAAAAGCAAACAGTTAAATCGGCTTATTTGTAAATCCTGTACCTATTTTGTGGTGTTACGGATAATTTGCTGGCCACTTTGTAAGCATTCAGTGGCACACTTCAGAAAGAAGCTGAAGCGTCAATGTGGGATTACCTTGGATGTGGCCCAGACTTAGCAGATGGAGGTTGATTGTAGCCAACACGGGGACTCTGAGGCTTTTGCTTATAAATGTAGCTTTTACATTAAAAATGCAATAATACACAATACGTTTGAATCAAAATTAACATTAAAAATATGTGAAATATGCTGTCATGTGGTTGTTGGTTAATGATGGAGCAATTTCACAAGTAATGTTAAAGCCAGGTTATATTTATAATGACTGTTATAAATCACAATAAATTATTGAGACATGGTATATAAGGTTTATTTTATATTCAGATTTATTGTGGATACTTCCTTGAGCTGCATGATTATCTATTTGTAATTTGTGTGGATTTCCATCATGAGACAGTGTTGTATCATGAGACTGGACTCAGATGTTTCTTCCCTGCAGCATTTCATTCAGCAACAAAGACCTTGTGTGTAATAAAGGTATGAGTCAAAAGTTGCCCATAATCTATGAAAATGAATAATTATTGAATAATTCATCATACAAAAATAATGCACCAACAAAAACAGACATCTTGATGCTGTTGATCACCTTATAAATGTTAGACCTTTTATTTTGAATATATTGGTCAATGAGCCCAAATCCAACCTGATCTTATACCATTTTATCTTATAGGTTTACACCAGGCAGGTATTTAATCAGAAATTTGGGAGTGGTAGCTCAGTGCTTAGGGCGTTGGACTATTGATCAGAAGGTTGAGGGTTCAAATTCTAGGTCCACTGAAGTTACCAATGTGGGTCATTGAGCAAAACCCATAACCCTTGCTGCATCAACCCTGTGTTCCGACCCCAACCAAGTTGGGATACCTGTAGGTCGTTTTGGATAAAAGCATCTGCTAAATAACTAAATGTAAATAACTTTATTCATTTTTATTTATTTATCTCATCTCATTATTTTCCACTTAATCCATTATTAAGGTCACATGCTTTGGTCACATGCGGGTTCTCCTGTGACCCATGGGAGAACATTTTGGCTGCTGGGCACCCTAGACAGGGCGCCAATCCATGACTGAGCACACACTCACTTAGACAAACGCACTATATAAGCGAAATTTAGATGGGGCAGTTTGTTTTTGGACTGTGGAAGGAAACCGGAGAACTTGTAAGAAAACCATGCATTGAAAGGCAAACATGCTAACCACTACGCCATGATGCCTCCTTTTTATGTATTGAATTAATTTAATTTGGTTCTGAAGCCTGTTCTGAGATTTTATAGGGAAATCTACAGAGAAACATCAGTAGAGTCGGCCAGCCCATTGAAGGGCAGCTTGTATCACTAACATAGACATATTTATGGCACGGCAGATTTAAACTACAAAATAAATCCGGCATGGTGGATTAGTGGTTAGCACATTTGCCTCTCAGCTCTGGGGATTCTCGGAAACTCCACCCAGATAGGGATTCGAACCATGGTCTCACCGTGTCTGCATGGGTTTCCTCCGGGTTCTCTGGTTTCCTCCCACAGTTCAAAAACATGAATTCAAAGTCAAATTAAATGCTCAAAATTGCCCATATAGTGTGAGTTTGTGTCTGGTTGTGTGAGTGTGCGCGATTGGTTCCCTGTCCTGGGTATATCTGCCCAGTGCCCGAGACATTCTCTGCTGTTTGGGCATGGGGAACCCCTTGCTACCCTATTACAGGATTAAGTGAAAGATAATGGATGAATGAATGAATCCTTACTATCATGTGCAGTAATACACATAGTGAACTTAAAATACGTTTACAAAGCATGTGACACAACCATCACATAACATACGTAACTCAATAAACTGTCCAACACAAGGACATGTTCATTGTATTAAACGTTTATAATGTAAACATGTACGCAAACTCAATCATGTATATTATTAATCTTATTTTTTGAGTAAGTGTATGGTTTTGTGTGTCCATCTTGGCTCAAGGTCAAATTCAGTGCTCTAAATTGCCCCATATAATGTGAGTTTGTGTGTGGCTGTGTTAAGTGTTACCTAATTTTGTTCTTGTTTCGTTGTTAAATGCTGGGTTGACTAATTTCAGAGATTTATACACAGAATTTTAGTTATATACAGTTCTGGTCCTATGTGTTATTTAGGAATTTTTAACAGTTCTACCCAGTGTGCATTCCGCCTTTATATTAACGTGCAATTATAATGTCTTTAGAATCAATGTGTTAACAATTACTAAAAAATAAATAAATTCTAGTTAGTTAGTAGCTTAACTGTTTACTTGTGAATACAGCACAATAAAAAAGTTAAAAGATACTTTTATACACGTATATTCAGTACTCTGTACACACATACAGGTACCTTGAGTCCAGTGGAGTGATATCTTCATTTAGGTCAGTGTCCTTTACTTTTATCTTGATGCCACATGGTCTTCGTGTTTGTGTTACAGAACAATAGGAGGCACACCTGAGGGTGCTTTGAAGAGCAAAAATGACAGATCAAAGTATGGAAATCAGATGTAGCTCTTGCTTGGTTAAAATACAAACCCACGGACATCCCCAACGTTAAAAAATGATAAAGTAACCAGGTGTTGTTTTATAGATATATATGTACATTTTACAGTATTGTATCAATGTTGCTTATGTGACTAGTGTGTATGTGGCTATGGAGCCCTATATGGATCCCTTGGGGAGGGGTAGCTCAGTGGTTTGGGCGTTGGTCTATTAATCTGAAGGTTGAGTGTTCAAATCCCAGGTCCACTGATATTACCAGTGTGGGCCCTTGAGCAAGGCCCTTAATCATAATTGCTCCAGGGATTCTCTATGTAACCCTGTGTATCCCTTGGGATATTTGTAAGTCGCTTTTTTATAAAACTGCTAATGACCCTATATATAATACTAGCCGACTACCTGTGTGTTGCTATGGTGACTCACTTGAGAGACTGACCCTGAGATTTGTTAAGTCATTGCGAAGCACATTTTGGATTGGGTCCACTGGTGGGCCCCCCAGTAAAAAATTTTGGAATTTTTTGATATCTTAATGAATGTAGAAACAATCCTGGACACACCTGCCAAATTTGGAGTTTGTGGGATGTGTGGAAGCACCCAATTAGAGTAGGGCCCATATTTTGAATTGAGTCTCCTGGTGGGTGCCCCGTGGGAATTTTTTAAATTTTTTGATATGTCTTATGACTAGAGGTTATCCTATATACCTCTGCCAAATTTGGAGTGTGTGAGGTGAATGGAGGTTCCCATTTTAATCAGAGCACGTGTTTCAGATTGGGTCCCCTGGTGGGCCCCCGTGAAAATTTTTTTGGAATTTCTGATATCTCAATGAA
>JAOUQT010014933.1:0-22569 GCA_025769995.1 Xyliphius kryptos | reverse complement strand
TTTTCTACTTTTTAGTCCGTTTAATAAAAGTGTGTTTTTTTAAAAGAAATATTTCTTTTATATATATTTTTTTTTTACTCATAAATACACTTATAAATGGATTTACTTTTGTGATAACACGGCAGCCATATTGCCTAGGGCAATCGCCCATGTAATACACGTATGTCTGTATTTTCTAAGTGAAATTAGTTATGTGAAATAAAAATGCACAAATTAATGATAATAAATTTGGGCAGCATAGTGGCTTGGCAGGTTCGCCTCTAAGAGCTGTGGATTCCAGGTTGGAATCCCAATTTGCTTTCATGTTGTCTCCGTGTCCACATGGATTTCCTCCGGGTTCTCTGGTTTCCCACAGTCCAAAAACATGAATTTTAAGGTAAACTGAATACTCTTAATTGCCCAATATAATGTGTAACTTTGTGTGTGGCTGTGTTAATGAGTGTGCTCAGTGATAGATTGATGCCCTGTCCCATGTGTATCTGCCCAGCACTCGAAATGTTTTCCCCTGGAAAGCATGGGGACCCCCTCATCCCACGACCCTTGTAAAGTATTAAGCGAAAGATAATGAATAAATGTTAATAAATCATGTAAACAGAATTATAGCGTTTAATTGTGCATGGAACCAGCATGGCATTTTGGTGCCATCTTGTGGACATCAGACATGTATGTATGTATGTCCAGAATAAATATGTAGTTTTTTAAAATAATATGGCAGTGTTTAATGCTGCAGTATTGCCATAGTACAAGTTCAAGTACTTTATTTATATAGTGCTTTTTACAACAGTGTGTTGTCACATAGCAGCTTTACAGAGTTCAATGCCTAAACCCCCAAAGAGCAAAACAAGTGACAGTGGCAAGAAAAAACTCCCTGTTATGATGTTATTTTTTTTTTTAGGAAGAAACCTTGGGAGGACCAAGGCTCAGTGGGGGACTCACCATTCTTGAGCGGCCAGGCAGAATCGGTGTAGGACAGCCATGTACAGATTGTGTACAGATCAGTCCATATAGTCCATATGTGTCCATATTAAACAATTGTAAAAATTATATAAACTGAGTCCATCCTTTCCATAATCATCATACCCGCAGTGCCATAGACAAGGAGACAGGGACTCCTCAAGATGCCACCTCAGAAAAAACAAACAAGAAACACAGAGCTAATAAAGCACCGTAATTATGTAATGTCATTATGTATAGTATTCTAAATCACCACTCATGATTTTCTTTATACAATAATAAGAATTAGGCACTATTTAATTATTAATAACACTCTAAATAACATTTTATTATTACTAGTAGTATTATTTATTTGTTATAATATTATTGTCGCTAACTGGAAGCAAACAGATCTTTTTAAAAAAGATCTTTCTTTTTTAGTTATTCCAGATTCTCCACCCATCCCTGAAGTGCGAACTCCCAGTCCTAAAAAACAGGTGAAGAAGGAGCCAGAGTCCCAACAAGTAAGAATCTTTTGTCATCTGCTGTTTTACTTTAGGACCCCAGGATTTGAGAGGGTACATTAACTGAATGTGGAGTAAGAAAATAATGAGCGTCATGTACGTCTGTTGTCAACATGCATTAATAAAGCTGCTCTGTAAACAGAATTCAGAGGGTAAAAGGAGGAAAAGGAGGCGCGTCCTTAAGTCCCGCACTTTCCTTGATGACGATGAGTGCATGGGTAAGGATTTAGTTAGTTCTTCTGTACGTTGTGCGTTTTTTACTTTAAATCTTATCTTGAACCCATAGACTTTGTATTGTTTGTAACTATCTTGGTCCCGCCCATTTCCCTATCTTGCCATTTACTTTTAATGTCTTCACGCTGCATGGAAATTTCATAATTGTTTAATGAGCAGCATTACAGCCCTAATTTAAATGATTGGTCAGAACGTTTTGATTTTTGGTTGATTGGTCATAACTTTTTTCCTAAAAATACTGACTTGTGTTGTTCTCTCATTTGTAAGTCGCTTTGTTTAAAAGCTTTTGCTAAATGACTAAATGTAAATGTAGAACTGATTATGGCCGATATCCAATTAATCTGTTTGTCTAGTCACTGAGAAAGTCTATGAGAGCGAGTCCTACGCAGAGAGTGACGATGACTTCAAGAGCACCACTAAAACCTCAGGGGGTTCAGGCTCGCTCAAGCCGTCCCTTGGAAGTAAAGACGAGGAGCGGAAAGCTCCAGAAAAAAATCAGAAGAAGGCGATGGCTTCCGCTTCAAACAAAGCCACCAAACAGGCCTCAATTATGGGCTTCTTCCAGAAGAAATAAACTTTTCCCCCCAAATGCTGGATTTTACTTCTGTGAAGGTGAGCGGAATCCCGAATGCTTTGGTAGTGCTTTCTCACTTCACTGTCCACGTCCTGGAGATCCCTCAGTGCTGTCAGTGTCCAGTAGGTGTCTCTGCAATGCTGACATATTTGATATATTTGTAACTATGTGGTATAATTAGTTGTTCGTAATAAAAATCTGACTAGAAGCGATAAATTTATGTCGTTTATCCGCCTCAGGTTTTCGTTATCTTGTTTTATTGGATTAAAAAAAGATCCACTGACGGTATAACCTACGCCAGTCCATACTCCAGCTCCTCTACCTGCAAATTTCAGGTTTTTAATGCCAGCTTATTAAGTAAAAAACTGCAGAAATAAATATAATTTAAGAGCGTGGGACTGTAAAGTATCTTAGTCTTATTATCTGACCTTACTGCTAGTTATAGTTCAGTGGATTTTCAAAGAAATTAGGTATGAGAGGGTGTGGCATTATTGTGAATAAATCATAAGAAAGAGGTGGTGTTTGGTACAAAGACAGTTGCATCTCGTTCCTGTGATTTATTCATAATAATACACAACCTTGAGCAATCTGTTACAAACACACTATAATAAAAACAATGTTTGATTCATAAATGCATTTATTAAAAGCAAAACCATTAAGTTGTCTTCCGTGACATAATCTAGTCTGGTTTTTAAAGTGAACACTGTTCACGGAGTAACAGGATTCCGGTTTCTCTTGCAAACACCTTTGATTACAGAACCAACCCACCCACCTTCTCCTCTTTCTCCCCTGTCTCAGAATTAGATATCTGTAAGAGTCTTCTTGCCAGCAAACCCACTACTCGTCTCCCTGATTGCCTCCCTTCTCACCTACTCCTGGTCCTTCTATCACACTAGCACTTACAAACATCAACTCCTCTCTCAGCTCTGCTACTTTTCCTGATTCCTTCAAACAGGCCAAAGTTAAACCTCTTCTCAAAAAAACAAAGCTCAACCCGAAACTGGTCGAGAGCTACTGGCCTGTTTCGCTTTTACCATTAATATCTAAAATACTTGAACGTGTAGTAGCTACCCTGGTCGCCACGTTTCTCACACATAACGATCTCTTATCAGTCTGGCTTTAGGTGGGGTCACTCCACTGAGACTGCACTGCTTTCTGTGGTTGGCACACTTAAATTGACCAAATCTAACTCCCAATCCTCTGTCCTCATCGTGCTGGACCTTACCGCTGCTTTCGATACGGTAAATAATCAGATTCTATTATCTGCTCGTTCCAATCTAGGCTTCTCTGTTACATTGCTTGGGACAGGGATCTTTCTAACCCTCACCGAGTAGTTACTGGAGTCAAGCAGGGCTCAGTGCTCGGACCCTCCTTTTTTCATTATACGTGTCATAGCTGGGCACCGTCATTAAGGCACATGATTTTTCTTGCCATTGCTATGCTGGTGATATTCAGCTTCATTTGGCATGTTACTCTATTACTCTTCTCGTCCATTGGCTTCCTGTAGCTGCTCGCATTCAGTACAAGGTACTGACTCTGACCTACAGGACAGTCGCTGGATCTGCCCTCTTACCTTCAGTCCATTTTTACTAAATACACTCCAACTCGTTCACTGCGCTCTAGTGATGAATGTCGCCTGTTAATTTAAACTCTCAGAGGCGCTAATTCTTACTTTATTTTATTCATCACCGCTAAATGGTGGAATGACCTTCCTAACACCATCCGTAAGGCTGAGTCACACATCATTTTCAAGCAACTTCTCAAAACACACCTCATTGAAATACACTTGCTATATAAAACAGACTAGACTACTGATTTAAGGAGTCAGATTTAAGGAGCGGAACTGCCCATTTTATAAATAAAGCAATGAGTCATTTGTGTGTATTATTTTGAATAAATCACAGGAAGGAGGTGTTGTTAGTCACCTCCTTTCTGAAGCAGAGTGAAGCAGTTACACCTCTTTCCCATGAATTAATGCACAATAATACACAACCTAGAGTGTCTTCTTGCTTTTATAAAATGGTTACAAACACACTATAATAAAAAGAAATCAAGCTTGATTCATAAATATAGTTATTAAAAGCGAAATTGTTGGTAATCTGGTCTTCTGTAATGTAATCTAGTCCTGTTTTTAAAGTGGAACCTTGACAGCTGAGTAAAAGGTTTTTGGTTTCTCTAACAATCAATATTGCCATCTAGTGGCCAAATTACAAAACACAATTTCTAAAAAAAAAAAAAGAAAATATGTGTTGTCAATATTGTCACAGCTGGACAAACGGTTCGGCCATTCAGATTTAAGGAACCGGAACTACCCGTTTTTTTTTTTAAAAAGCCTATTAACCCCACTTTGTGCACCATGCTACAACAGGAACCTTTATTAGCACAACCTGTTCTGCTTAATCATGTAATTAGCTAATTAGCCAATCACAAGGCAGTTTACATCAGGTAATCAAGATTACATCAACCCGCAACACGGGTTTTATTTCATTGATTTTTGGTACTAGGTGGCCTGCTTCAGTAAGTTGCTCACTTTTTGCTCAGAAGACTAAAAACACACACACACTACTGAGCCTCATTTGAATGTGTCTGGAGGAATTTCCACTGAAGTTGTGTCAGCCTGTCATTTGATTTTCCACTTTGATTTTGAGTATGATTCCAAATTCAGACCTCCATGGGATAATAATTTTGATTGACATTTTGATAATTTTTGTTATTTTGTTCTCAATACATTCCACCATCGACTAAATAAAGATTTTCAACTGAAATATTTTATTCACTGAGATATATGATGTGTTATTTTAGTGTTCCCTTTATTTTTTTGAGCAGCGTGTATATATAATAAACATTTTTAACAAATGTAATTATTTTTTATGACTAACTGTTGATCTATTTGTATGATTAATTTGCTAAATGTCCATATAAATATTTATATTGTCTATTACTACAGTATATAATTTATTGATCATTCATTCGACTTAAAAAAAAACTCAACATACCAATCAGTCAAATCACAATATTCTATTAAAATATTCTGCTAATGCACAGACATATTCTAACAAAAGCACAAACACATAAACTCCATCAGAAAATAATGTACATACAGCAGTCTTAGGAGATGGTGGGGTATGAATTACTGTAACACTGATGTCACCCATCCAATAACAAGTTCACTCCGCTTTCCCCCACTTCCGCCTCCTCGCACGTCACCCATTTAACAGCCAATATGATTCCGATTTGAACTTAAAACATACATAAATAAAGCGATAAAATCAACCTATAAATAAATGCAGTAAAAAAATGTTTTGGAAATGTAGCAAGTATAAATGTAAAGATATTTATTTAAAAATGTAGTGAGTAGAAGTAAAAAGTATGACAAGTAACAGAAATACTCAAGTAAAGTACAGCTACCTAAAAAAGGTACTTCAGTAAAAAAAAAAAAGTACCGTAACGGCATATATTTACCTCTGTAAATAACCAAATGTAAATCAAAATATTTAAAAATTGATTCTGATCCAGGTTCTCTCACCCAACATCAGTGACTGACCTCACACACAAAAAGCAGTTACAGATGCAAATGAGGGACCATTCTGAGCAGGATATCATAAAAGGTCTTGGCACTTTGTCTTTTGAGTGTAATCCAAATAATGTGATGCACTTGAGGTTTTGTTCCTTTCCATTGCAGCCCATTTAAAAAAGTGTCCTTTTCATTAAACTTTCTCCTGAAATAACATTTTGCTTCATGCATCAGACGGCTCTCAGTAGAAACAAGTCTATCTGTTCATACTTTTCTTGGTTCATCTGTTTATTTTTTTAATATAATCGTTTCATAAAAAGGATTCTGAAGCCTCTGCTGCACTGAGAACTTGCCCGCGCGAGACGCCAGGCCTGGATCTCTTATTGAACTGTTGTAAAAATTACAAGGTGCCTCTGTGTCTGAGAATCCGTTGCTCAATCACATGGTTATCTTCGGAAAAATAAACCAGATTACTTCAAAGTGCTCCTGAACTTGGCGTCACGGCGCACAAGTATGATTAAGTGTTTCCAGGTTTGTGTTCAAAGGTGTGCTGATTTTAGAGACACTGGGTGGGCTGGTTTTACATTGCCTGTCCCATCTCTCTCTCTCTCAAACACACCATTGTGTCACAGCCTGTTATAAAACACAGCAGAACTATTCTGTATTTACATAATACTATTTAAACATAATGGATTATTTAAAACAAAAGAATTTAAACTGCGATAGACCTTGTCTTTAGGAGTGGGTGTTATGGAGGGGTGAAAATAATGCTAAAAGTATATAGACACAGAACAAACTGAACTAAAACTCCATAATTGCCCCACAAACACTTACTTGTGTATTTTGGAAAGTCATATGCTTCCAACAATGGGAACAGTTTGGGAAAGGCCCTGTACTCTCCATGCATGACTGTGTACCAGTACAAAGATATAGTAATTGATGACTTTGATGGGTAGGCCGATATCATGTATTTCAAACAGAACCTCACGTTTCTTTGTGCCCCTTCACACAGATTTGGAAGTTTTATTTAAAGTCCAGGTGGAACAAATCAAAAGCCAGTTTTGTAAATAGTTCAGGTAAATTGACGTTTTTACACTGTAGATGACCTCAGGCAGCCTGTAAAGTCCTTGAATATGACTGTAATATAAAACAACAGGTTTAAAAACAGTGAAGGATTTTCTGTTACTCTGACAAATGCCCTTGCTTTATTCACACTAGGGATAATGAAGCTCTTAAATCAGTGCAGGGCAGGTAAGTTCTCAAAGTGCCCCATGAGATATAGGGACTAAACCCAAAGGTTTTAGTGCATATAATACAAACTGCTTTTATTTTGAAGGAGATCCTATTATTGCATCATTTCTAACTTCCCACTGACTTCATGTGGACCAGTCAGAGACAACCAGTGGCAGGTCTGACCACCAAGACACAAAATTACCAGATTATAGTAGTTGTGGCAACTGTGATTAATGAGGAATTATACAAGATATGGTGGCATCTGTAAGGGAATATAGATGTTGTGGCAACTGTTTATTAATATTACAAAAGTTGTAACAACTGTTTATGAGGTATTACAAACATGGCAATTTGATAAAGGATTACAGAATTGTAGCAACTGTTTATAAGGAATTACAGACGTGGCAAATTGATAAGGGGTTAAAGAAATGGTAGAAACTGTTTATGAGGGATTACAAAAATTGTGGCAAATTTGAGGGATTACAAACATTGTAGAAACTGTTGATAAGGGTGTAAAGAAGTTGTGGCAACTGGTTATGAGGAATTACAGAAATTGAGGGATTACAGATCATGTGGCAAATTAATAAGGGATTACAGACATAATAACAAATTACAGGGATTACAGACATTGTGGCAATTTAATGAGGGATTACAGTCATTGTGGGAATTACTAAAACATTACAGACGTGGCCAATTAATGAGGGATTACAGACATTGTGACAAATTATTGAGGGATTACAGATGTGGCAAATTAATGAGGGATTACAGTTGTTGTGGTAAATTAATGAGGGATTTTAGACGTTGTGGCAGATTAATGAGGGATTACAGTCATTGTGAGAAATCAATGAGGAATTACAGATGTTGTGGCAAATTACTGGGGGGGGTAACAGATTATGTGGGGAATTATTGAAAGATTATAGTCATTGTGAGAAATAACTGGGGGGATAACAGACTTTGTGGCATCTGTTGTTTCTACCGTATGTACAGACGAGAGCAAAATAACATAAGTAAAAATCTTAAGTTAAATTGAGCCTGGTTACTTTCCTAACGTTCCCTGTATGCGTTGGACTTTATTTCCATGTCAGTGTGACCGTGTGTAAACATCACCTCCTCATTCACTCCACATCTTGTTCCTGCTTCCTTCCACAGGCTCCCTAAGCAGACGAAAGTAAAAAAAAAAGACTAAAGTGGTTGTAAATAAATTAAAACCAGATTGCTGCTCTCCTTGACAGCTTGATATGATCATATTTGGCTGTGGGACGGTTGTCTGTCTTCCCAAATTTAAAACTTTGTGTGATGCAGGTTGGAAAGGAGGAAGCATACCTTACTGTTGGGAGCGCCGCCGTGTCGGGGGTATTGGTGTGGGGGTGGAATCTCCACATCTGGAATCATCTTTGCAATCAGAAGTTTGCATGGGGGCTGTTTTGGATCAGGCGCGAGGGTTTCTACACGCCTAAAGATGAAGTTCATCAAGGGCCGCGGATGCATGCGAGCCTGATTGCACGTCAAATCCGACGGGCCTCATTCGTCAACATGTCTGCGAGCGTGAGAAATCCATTTATCATGTTTCTGAGCGTATTTAGGGTTGATTAGCATGTTTTCCATGGCAAAGGCTAAAGCTTTCTGCATTCACTCCAGTCAATACTCAACTAGTGTTTGACAATTTTAGGTTTTCTTACTGCCAGCTGTAATGTAGCTTTGTCCAGCATAACAGCAACAAGAGCTGGTTCATTCTCGAATAACTGAGTGGACAGTACTCTTAGTTGGTCACATTGATCGTGGTTACTAAAAGGGTGCCCCGGCATTAAAGAGTTCTGGGTTAAGGAACCCCTGATGAAGGAACAATCAAATGAGGCAGAAAAGAATGCCACCCATTGTGTGGAAGCAAGAACATCAGGTACTACAAAAAGAATCTTAAATTTTGAGGTCAGGCAGCTGAATCTAGTACAGTAACTAGAACTAATGATCTTTGACTGGAATCCAAAAAGTGACAGTTCTGGTACTTTTAGCACTGGTGTTCTGAACTGTAAGCGCTTGCTTTTTCTCAGTAAACCTGACAGCAGGGATCAGGAAATACACTCGTGTACCTGAGGTGTTACTGATGACCGGCTCTGTCGGATTGTGTTTGGCTTGATTCCCGGCACTGTAGCCTGCGCGGATGAGGCGGGTGTGAAGGTGTAAAGAGTTCACCCCTTCCTGAAGTTCGAAGGTGTTTTGATGGAGCGTTGGCTCAGTAATTACTTGAGCACGTTAATCAGCTATGAAAGCAAACGCCTCTCTTTGGGTTAATTACCTAAAGTCGCTTTGGCACTGTTTCAGTCAGAAAACCCTGATTCATTTGCAATGTTTCAGTTCCTTAACGCCTGCCAATCTGTGAGGCGTCATGGAGCGCAGTGGTTTAGGGACAGATATTTCACATGTTTATGTGCAGATGCTCTGTCTGTCTGACAACAACGCTGTACAACACAAATTAGAAACAATCACTTAGTCCAGTGAGGTTAGAAAAAGCGTTCTAACATCAAAAATCAGCCATCTACATAAAAAAAAGCCATTTGTACTTTTTTACACCTATTACTCTAGTAGTGCCACTAAATGGAGAGCTTATAATAAGTCACAAAGTAAAAAAGTGATACTTTTATTTTTCCTGTTTACTGGTACTGTTGCTTGAGCCTATCGGGGCACTTTCCATCACAGGACAGAAACTTTCACCAGCGATCCCATAGAAAGGCTGCGCAGACAAAATAAATGCAAATTCTATACAGAAAGTCCTTGAAATCAAACTCTGGGCCCTATTTTTGTGAGGCGAGAGTGCATTCAAAAGTTTTTTACTACATTCAAAAACACCTCACTTTTTAAGCACTCGCGTGTTGAAATACAACTTATGTGTGCCTTCTCCAGGGACATTTCAATATTTTAACACTGGCTGAAAGGATTTGACACGGACTCTACCAACAGGCAGCAAGACAGAGAGAAGTGACCCCCTCCTCCTGATTTATACCCACTGACTGCCCCCAGCTGTTTTAATGGCCAGAGCCAAAAATAAGCAGGGCATAGCAGAACTGGCTGAATGATTTTCCTTGGGAATTCGGGCATCCGACGAGATCCTGCAGATGCCAGAGACGGAGAAGTGATGAGAAGTAGGATTCAGAGTACATCCAACCCACAAGACGAAAAAACACCAAGAAGTTGAGCAAGTTTAATCTGATATGAATGAGAAGTTCGAATAAATCTGTTGGATTTACATGGTTATCGGTTAATGTGAAGAAAATTAGTTAAGAAGATAATCTTTTTTTGGGAAACGAAGAATACATGATGAATAAGTGTTTTTAATATGGTTGGTAACAAGGTACATGACTCCAGGTCAGAGCATTAGGGATTGACATGTGACCAGATGGAGAATGATTGGAGTCTCCTTTCGGAAAAGAACAAAACACCCAAACTGTCAGATCCAACAGCCAGCAGAAATAATTCACAGTTTCATTGTGTGACCATTTAGATTTGCAACTAAAGGGCTTCTGTTTCGAAATATTTTGTCAGGCCTTCAGTGCGAGATGAGCAGCACTATCTGGCACTGGGTGAGAGTCCAACACAAAGAGTCATTGTGTTCCAGGAGGGAGGGGGACGTGGGTTTTTAGGGTTCAACGAAAAGGGGATGTTAGTCACAACTCTTTGAACTTCTTTAGTCTGGACCCGGTGGACAAGCCCAGTTTGCTCGCGGACCCAGAACAAAAGTGGATTATCCGCCACCGGGTGACCCGACCCCTTCCAACGACAACGACAGCCTTACAGTCCTTGGCTTGTTTGGTGGTGACCTCAGCCACTGTTCCTTGGAGCCCGGCATTATGTGACGTGCCAAAACAGGTGGCCGATGCCGTCACAGATAACATGTGGCACCATCAGTCGCTCACTAAACGTTGTGGAGTTGAAAAAACACAGATCGCTGGATTTATAAGCGATCTACCATTTCTAAATCACACAGACATACGTTCAGAGGTCTCGACAGGGTTTTTCCATATTCTCCATCTGTTGGTTGAAAATCCTGACCTACATTTCTATCAAATTAACAGCCCTCTCTTGTTGCAGTCAGGCTACCACAAACCTTGAGAAAACAAACAAGAACATTGGCGTCCGGGGTCAAAATTTTCGGTAGGGCAAGTAAACCCTACCAAGTGCTTTTAATGCCTCATTGTCCGGTGAGAAGCGCTTATGTAATAACACATCCCTGATGAAATCTTCTCACATTTCAGGTTTTTAAACTGATATTCTACAAAACAAAGCTGGTTTTAAGCTCAAGCAGCTGGTACTTTTTCAAAATTGTGTGGGCACCCAGACATCTGAGTCTCATAGGCATTTATTGAAATTCTTTAACAAGAATTAAAGAATTCAGGAAGCTTAAAAAGCTGAAATTTGGACAAAACAGAATTGTGTGCATTTGTTACAATGTATTCCTACATTTTAGAGGCATCCTCTAACGCCGGTCATGCCAGGAAACTAATTGTTTTTTAACTGCTGTACTTACGACAACCATACATTACTGTCAGTAGCCAGGTTTTGAAGTAAATGCAAACCAAATTTTGACAATGTGATGCAGGCAGGCACAGGGAGGACATGCAGACTCCACACCAAAAACCGCCGCTGCACCATTGTGCTGCCCAATACTCTAGTAAATTTCTGGATCCTCCAAATTGCGAGGTAGTTTAAGTGAAATGATGCTAATGTTGCTACATGTAGCGTTGTTGTTTTATAGTTATTTTTATTTTTGTGCACATCTTTAAAGAAACTGATATAAGCCCCATAAAGCCTCCTCACTTTGGGGTAGATGATAGGGTAGATAATTAAACCACTCTGTAATTCAGCGGATTCAGGGGATGAAATGTATACAGAATGAGATGTATTAAGTTCTAATATATATTTACCACAAATCGAGCTGGAAGCCATTTTTTAAAAATAAAAACTTCGAACCGTCGAAAATCCTGCTGAGACCCGTGGTGCCATATATGGTCATAACTAGGACTATAAATTGACACGACTTCAGAGGTCTATAAATGTAGAACAACTGTGGCCTTCATTGACTTTATAAAAGTATTCTGGCCTATAATATTCTTACATCACCGTAAATCCATCTCTTATCCACTGTACACACGTCTTCCTTTATTAAAGAAAAAAAAAATACCTTTAATCTTTCTGCAACCTGACCCATCAATGATCCACACGTCTGTATTTACCTTCCTCTTCGTCTTGTGTTCTGACAAAACCACACATTCTACAAAAGCTATGTCTCCCATGTTCCTCGGTCAGTTATGTGGGTTTGTACTAAAGGACATGGTACATATTCGGTGTATATGAATATTTTTCTCTAATAATAAACAGCCTCACAGTTCCAGAGGTGACGGACTACGAGGTACAAAACGTGTCCAGCTGTCCAGGGTTTAAGTACTTCACTACCTCCTTGATGCCGTTCTCACATGCCCGGTTCCGACTTAAATCCTTCTCCTTGTCCTCTTCCTCCTCCTTGAACTTTCTCCAGGTTTCTGGATTCAAAATTGAACACACAGACTTTTAACATCCGAGCGCAATGAAGTGATCTTGTGGATAAAACGCTGGAGAGTCAAACGGTCTCTAAAGCCAAAAATGACACTGCACTATGAAACGCTCGTGTAAAAAAACAAACACTGTGTCAAAAGAAAATCTGAACATCTCACAGTTTACACGAGGGATCGTTTGCTCTCATTTATACTCTATATGAACTAGTACTGAACGTATGAACTTGCCTTCATCTAATGTAGTAAGCAGAACATAATTCTCTGGATGTTCTATCAGGTCCTTTTTTTGAACATCACCAGTTTCCATTAGTTGCAGAATCCCTGGAAATAAGTTTTTATTTAATTAGTTTATCAGTATCTTTAAAAGTAGATTACAATGAGCTCATAAAGGCACCATGCTCATGCGTCAAGATGCATTTGCGCCATTGGCGGCCTTGTGTACATTACCTTCTACTGTTTTCCAGACTTGCACCTCCACCTTCGTGGTTCCTTCTCTCTCTATAGCAATTGTTCTCACTGTGTCCTTCAAGTGAGCAGTAGAGGGCTCCACTTTATACACCACCAGACTAGTACTGTCCTGTCCGAGATAACACTCTGTCCTGTTGGTCTCTGTTTTACTCTCTGCCAAAGAAACAATGCATGTAAATACATTAAACACATGCAGACATCAAATATACCCAAATATTATTCGTATTTAAGGTCGTGTCATGTGACCTGGGCAAATCTTGCAACATTTTCCCTCTATTTTCAAGGGATGCTTGCAGGGGTACTGGCTGGGGCAGGTGATGCGTCTGCACTCTTGCAAGCCATCTTTGCAGGTGCATAAGATGCACTCCAGGACTTTTCCCAAAACAGGGTGCCACATATCACCGTGCGAGTAGGTCTTCCCACTGTACATGCAAGCTTGACAAACAAATGAGTGTTAATAGCATTAACATGTCTTTATAAATGGACCGCATATTTTGGTCTGTAAATTATCCTGCCCCTCCATTCAGCATGTGAACTAGGTTACCAGTGGAGGCACTGTATTCTAAAGTAGCCTAATTAAATCGACTTTTAAATTAATTTAGCTTAAACCCTTATTTTATATACAGCCCCTCAGTCATTGTACATTGCACTTACAATTGTTATGCAGTTACTCAATACTTGGTCAGTTTTGCTCATCTTTGTTTTTAGTTAATATCTGAGCCACAACAGATGGAAAAATATATACCCTAAGTTAAAAATACCAAAGTTTCCCTTTGATGTGTTAAAATAACCAGAGCAGCTTTGGAACTACTTTAAACTTGCTGTTCTTGAATGTTCTTCGTTCAATCTGTCCGGCATTATGCAATTTCTCCCAAGAAGACCAGAATGAAACATCTGGATCCAGATGCTTAAATCTAATAGAGATATTTTGAAACTATGAAAACAGCCAGTAGAAAGTCATATTATTTGTCAGAAGTGGAACAATTTCATTTAACAAAGAGTATTTTTTGTAAAACCTGGAACCCATTTTTTATTATAGTAATGTATAATTGTCCATTATTTCATGTGAAACTGTGAAACAGCTTATTAAAGGGTGTTGTTGCTTAGGGGTTACCGTTAAAGTTTGGTGGTTCACTAAAGTTGCCCCAGTCTCAATGAGGAGTCTCACCTCTCTGATGTTTGCGCTGTAGTAAGATCTTGACGGTGGTTTCAGCAGCTCCTTTGAAGTGCAGTGATTGAAGGTTGAGGGTTCTAGTGGCGCCTTTAAGCGAGAGTGGAGAAACTCGACCAGCACGGTTCCTCATCTGATCTCCTGCGCAATGGTCTACGGAATGCCTCTATGGTTGGAGGAAAAGAAGGAAACTAATTTTTGTGCTTTGGATAGATCCCTTCTATACTTTACATTATATAGTGATATATATAATATATGTTGTTTTAAAGCAGATGCCTGGTTATAAAACTGTTTATGCATTTGTTGTTTCTGGTGCAAAAACAGAGGTGGGGTGAAAAATTAAGGAAAATAATCAGCTACCCATAAGCATAAGTTCTCTGAAAAGTACACAGTATGTGAGAGTAATAAGAGGAGAAGCCTATCCCTGCATAATGCACTTCTGGGACTAAATACCAAACTGCAAAGAACTGTTCCTCACAATCAGAAAATTATTAGTTACAGAGTACGGACCCTGTTTTACTAAATTCTTGTGGGCAAGCATTCTCTCCAAAAGTTCACACAAGCCCAGATTGATCTAATCTGCTTTGTATATAATATTACTAGTGGAATACCCATGCTCTACCATGGAGAACTTGCGTGAAAATAACAATGTTAACGTTAAAAGGCAGTTGGTTTTAAATAAATGATGGCTTTGGAGTTTAAATATTTCAAATAAATTTATTATTATAGAGTGAGGTTTGGGGCAATCAAAAATCTGACATTAATATAGTGTGAATTTGAGTCAAGTTCAAGTACTTTATTTATATAGCACTTTTTATAACAGTAGGTTCTCATGAAGCAGCTTTACAGGGTTATGAGCCTAAACCCGCAAAGAGCAAGCCGAAGCGACAATAGAGAACTAAATCAGGACTTTTATTTTGATCATTTAATATATTTTGCTTTTGAAAGATATTTATTTTTGCTTTAATGGAACTTTTAATTCTAACATGAATTTTTACAGCTAAATAAATATAATGTGTTTTAAATGTTTATTGGCATGGTATAATGTTATCAATATACAGACTACATACCACTCCTCGGTTGAGTTGCTGCCCTCCATCTTCAAACGAATGGATATCGAGTGGCCCCTCTGATCATTTCAGAGAAACAAGAGTCACATTGCCTCCTTAAATCTACTTGAAAACCGCAACCCCACTTGATATGTGACAGATAAATATGATATGAATGTATCGTCATTAATATATTAGATTTCATTATATTAGAAATAAAGGTAAAAGTGAAAGTAATGACCTCACCTCTGCACACTGGACAGCATGTTTCCGGAACTGAGACAGGTAAGGGGCAGGTGACTGACTGACAGATTTTCAATGCACAGAATATGTTTCCATTCTTTAAAAAAGAAGAAAATGGCAAAAATATATAGAGGTGTTTAACTCACTTCCACTGCCACAGTGTGTAACATCAACCAACAAGCTGTGACAAGAAGAAGATGGAGTAACCACACAAACATTATGTGTCTGTAAAAAACTAAAAATTCTCACAGACACACACTCCTTAAATCTTGTGGGAAACCTTGCTAGAAGAGTAAAAGCATAGAAGAAACTAACATCGAACGGGAAGTAATAAGAGCTGAAGTTTAGAGCTCAGTGTAATTTTATAAAAGGTCTAAACATGATGTCTCACCGAGCATGTGCACAGGACACACTGGTTTGACTGGCGTGATGGAAACAGCTCATGATTAGTGAAAGTCTCCCCGCCTTGGTAAACGGTTCCATTGTGACGGCAGGTTCTGACAGGTGCCCTCAGGCCGGCAGGACTCCGCTGCTCATCTGTGGATCAGACCAGCATCACGGATGAAAAGAGCCCTGAATACAAGAGCTTTCACTGTCTCTTTGATTGTGGCCCAGAGTTGCCATGCCGTTGCTTTAGAAACCTTTTGCAGCATCACAATTACATTGAGTTTGCACAGAGGATGGATGTGGATTCTCTCCATCAAAATTCTCTGAATCTCTTGAACCTCTTGTTCACAGTTTGAACTGGAAGAATGCTGGCATTTCATCTTAAAATACTGTAGTACCAATGAGATACAGCACATTTACTTTGTCATTCAGCAGAAGCTTTTATCCAAAGCAACTTACAAATGAGAGAACACCACAAGTCAGCAGTCAGCAGAAACCAGCTACACTGCAGAATCATCATACCTGAGCATTATCCGATCTGACTTCTATATACAGTATGTTTGTCTATATACAGTAAGTGGTTTTAGAATAGATGTGTTTTAAGACAATTCTTGTCTCAGCCTTATGGACAGTGTTAGGAAGATGGTTCCACCATTTAGCAGTGGTGAACGATAAAGAGTGAGAATTAACACCATGGTGAGGTTGAATCACCAGGTGACATTCATCACTAGAGTGCAGTGAACGAGTCGGAGTATATTTTGGAAAGATGGATTGAAGGTCAAAGGGGGCAGAGATTGTCCTTTAGGCTGTAGTGCCTTGTACTGAATGCAACAGCTAGAGGGAACAAATGGAGAGAGAGGAGTAATGGAGTGACATGAGTTCTGAACCAGCTGTAGAGGCCTGATTGTGGAAGCTGGGAAACCGCCAAACAAAGCATTACAATAGTCAAGCCAGGATAGGATGAGAGCTTGGAGCAGAAGCTGACTAGCGTGGGTACACTGGACAAAATGTAAGTACACGTATTAACATACTTTATGACTTGACAGTGTTGAAAGTAGTCGGACCAAAGTTTAAATGCCAGAAAGAAGCAAGTGTACCTGCGCAGCGGGGGCAGCACTGCTGGGAGTCAGTCACTGGATTGTCACAGCGCAGACTAGGGCACTTGATGGGGCTGCACTTTACATGACCAGACTTCAAGAGGTCACATGGTTGGCACGGTGAAGATCAGGGTAGAAAAAGGGCAGATGATAAATTGGTGAAAAAAAGAATTCTTCTGTAGACAAAGATTTATATAAAAACTCTTTTTTTGCTTTTATGTCATGTTCTACTAAGTTTCTGAGTGAAAAAACAAATTAAAACAGAGCTGAATTAGATCTTCTTATGGGCCATATGAGATAACATGACATTTATGGGAACTAAATCTAAAATTTTAGATCTTATGTATACAGGGTGGGTTGCCACGGCTTAGCACGTTCGCCTCTCAGCGCTGAGGATACCCGGTTTGAATCCAAATCTGGGTGGAGTTTCCATGTTCTCCCCTTATCCGCATGGGTTTCCTTTGGGTTCTCCGATTTCCTCCCACAGTCCAAAAAACATGGATTCCAGGTAAATTGAATGCACTAGATGCCCCATATAGTGTGTGTGGATATGTGCGTGAGTGTATTGGCCCCCTGCCCTGGGAGTATCTGCTTAGTGCTTTAGGGCATGGGGAACCCCACTGCGACCTCAGTAGAGGAATTAGCGGAACATAATGGATATACAGGGTGGATACACCCTGATAAAATTAAAGTGGTTGCTAATATCACCTGAACATTTGTGGCATATTAGTACATGGGAGAGGGAAAAATTTGAGGCTGCCTGACGACCATGTCTACAAAGTCGCCATTTTCGATTCAACTTTCCTTTTTTCAATGGGAAGGGGGTCATGTGACACATCAAATACAGAAAATTGCACAAGAAAATGATCACATTTTCAATGAAGCTTTATTCAATATTGAGATATTGACACGTTTGTGACATGGAGCAACAACAGTAACCCACCAAAGGATGGGCTCAAAGTGCTGCCCATTGTGTTGAATTGTTAATGTTATTCTCTTCTCCCACTCTTGACACATCGAGCAGAAGAAAGGCTACCACAGGACTCCTGTATCCGTTGTTTCAGGTGCCCCGCATCCTGGATCTTTACGAAGTACACCATAGCCTTCAAATGGCCAGAGATAGAAGTTCCTGAGACAATTCAACACAATGGGAAGCATTTTGAGCACATCCTTTAGTGGGTTACCGTCTTTGCTCCATGTCACAAACGTGTCAATAACTCAATAATAAATAAAGCTATGTTAAACATAAGCACACCATTATATCTCTTGTGCAATTCTCTGTGTTTGATGTGTCACATGACCCCCTTCCCAATGAAAAAAGTTAAGTTGAATCCAAAATGGTGGCTTTGCAGATGGCGCTATGGGCATCACCCAGTCTTAATTGTTTTCCCCCTTCCTTGTACTAATAATATACCACAAACGGTTAGGTGATATCAGCAACCACTTCCATTTTATCAGGCTGTATACACACTTATAGCCAAACCTGTATATTTAAAGGACTAACTCTCCGAAACATGGGATATGCACGGCGAATCACCCCCCTTCCCCCCCTTCGAACTATGGCATATGCACAACAAACTCTTTTTTTCCCTGCTGAAGCCCCACCTCACTTTTGTTTCCCAACATGGCCGCTGCTTCACATCGAACAACAATTTCTTCAATGTTATATAAATTCCTGCACCAGGTAACTGTTTGTTTGTATGCGTTGCATATTTCTGGAAAAATGTTATCAAGGAAACTGTTTCTCTCAAAGTTTGCAACTTGGCTGTTACCTTCGTTTGCCAACATTGGGATACCTTCAGAGGTGTATTATCCATTGTTGTTAGTTACAGAAGCATAGTTATATTATCTACTCAATAACACGCTGTCTACATGAATCCTTCCAGCAGTTGGCGGCGACGCAAAAATAGGACCAGCAACGTTGTACTGGAGAGGGGCGCTATGAGACGGCTAGTTTAAAATAAAACCAGAGCAGTGGTATTTGTTTGAGATGTATTCTTGAGGTCGAATGGACGTACGTACCTCAGTGCAAGCACAGCGCATGCAAAACATGAAGCCAAATGGTTCCAGGTATGGATGCCAACTGTCTCCCGGGCTGTAGATCTTCTCCTTAAACATGCATGACACAGTGGACACTGCACACATCACAGAAGAATAAGGCTGACAGTCTGCACGTTTAGAAATTTGGTACTTCATACGAGGGTTTGAGGCGACTGCGTGTAAGTGTTATGGGTTGGGTGGGGTTGTGAATTCCCCCATTGTGCGACATATCTTAATCATGCTGCAAAGGTATAGGGCCTTCCCCATACTGTTCCCACACAGTCTGAGGTACACACTTGCATGGTTAGGTGCATGATTTTACTGTTCCAATTGGACTGTATGAAACACCTGAATTCAATAAATTAAGACGTATTAACGGACATCTCTCAGTTCGTTAATACTTCGGTCCATAGATTTTCCAATTTTTGGGGAAACAAATTATAGCAGTCTAAAATCCATAAATCCATGTTTTTTGACTGTGGGAGGAAACCAGTGAACCCGGAGGACTCATGCAGACACAGGGATAACGTAGTGACTCGAACTTGGAATTTCCAGTGCTGAGAAAAGAACATGCTAACCACTAAGCCACCCAATAAGAATTGTTTAAATGATTAAGAAAGGTTAAGGATTTTTTTAGGTTAATATTTGTGGAAACGTTTTACCACTTTTTAATTCACTTTAAATATGAAGGGGATCAAAACCCTGCAAATTGTGAGCAAGGTATTCATTTAAAAAAAGCTCTTGATAATAAAAAGAAAATTACATTAGACAGTACAATTTCTTGCTAACGTGTAACCCTTTGGACAGCTGTTAAATTTTTTTTTTTTTAGTTTTTAAAACGTCTCATTACAGCAAGAAATTAAAGCTGTTAAAGAAATGAAAGAAATAATAAATGTTATTTCTGGGAGCTGGTTCAACATACGCACTTACTTTTTCTTGGTGCCGCCAGTGTTTCACATCCCATCATCCAACGCAGAACAGTCAAAATAAAGCCGTACTTTAGGTACAACATCTCTGTTTCTTTATTATAAATAGCTCTGCAGTCAGTTTGGAGTCTTCAGGCACGTTTCCCTTCAGTGTAACAGCGACCTGCAGCAGGACAGCAGCGCGACGAGGCTTCCCCCTCCTAATCTAGTACTGCTGCTGAAGCGCATTAAAATGCGCCCTCGTGTGGACAACAAGCCCCATTACAACAGCGCTACCTCCACACACGTCTAGGTAACAATCAGCTGAAGCTCCTAATTTAGAACATTCTCATGGTTTTACATGTTTAAAGTGGCTCGTAAATACTTTTATTAGCTGAACATGTGTTTTTCATCAAATCAGCTGCACTTCACGCAAAAGTGAATTTAAAGATGTAGGAACAATGCCCTCAAAGAACCCACTTCTGATTCCTGAAACTTATTGGCGCCTGGTTTATGTTTTTAAAACCCTCCCCAAAAAACAAAGATTTGAGCATTTGCGCCAAGAGCTAATAGTACTGTACTTCTTTATATTTTATAAAACCAACGTAGCCTATTAGCAATTATTTGTAATAAATTTCGTATTATGTATTAATATGTATTAGGCCAATGTAGTGGGGGAGCACCGTGGATTAGTGTGGTTAGCACATTCATCTCTCAGCGCTGGACTCTCGGTTTGCCGGTGTGGGTTTCCTCTGGGTTCTACCACAGTCCAAAATCATGGATTCAAAACAAATTGGCTGCTCTAACTTCTCTAACTGCTTATAATCTTCATTCGAGATTGTACACAACTCTGCACAGAATACAGAACTAAACGCTAATATTCTGATGAACATTGAACAGGATAAGGAACCAAATGCTAATGTTACACAGAACACTGCACAGGATACAGAACTTAACGCCAATGTTCTAAAGAACACTGAACAGGAAACAGAACCAAACTCCAATGTTCTAAAGAACACTGAACTGGGTGTACAGGGATCTGGCTCTGCTGAGCCTGCTGTGATAGTTTTCTCTATGGCTGCAGCTCGCTCACTGGCGGAGGAAATAGCTCCTGGGTCGAGGAAACAAAACCAAACAGGCCAAAATAGATGTTCTCGCTTGAATAAGCACCACCGCAGCCCTACTTGAGGAACAAGCGTAAAATACTGAATGGATGAATATATTAAAGAAAAAAAAATCAAAGTAGCGAATAATTATTTTCTGAACGCGCACACGTAATACAAAACATTAGCATTTGGCGCCATCTTGTGGACATAAAAAGCAATGTCCCCAGATATGTGACGCTATAAATAAAAATATTTGGCGTTCATTCATTCATTATCTTTCGGTTATTCATTCCTTTATTAGGGTCGCGAGTGGAAGATGTGAGGTTCCCCATGCCCGAGATTTGGTGTTAGAGTATTAAATGTAATAATATACCATTTTCCTTCATCTTTAATCAAAAAATCGGATTTCAAAAAAGTTGGGACACTAAACAAATTGTGAATCATGCCAACGTCTAATCTTTTATTCAGAATAGAACGCACATCACAGATCAAACGTTTAAACAAAGAGAATGTATAATTTTAGGGGAAAAATAAGTTGTTTCAAAAATTCATGACCTCAACAAATCCCAAAAAAGTTGTGACAAGGCCTTTTTAACCACTGTGTGGCATCCCCCCTTCTTCTTACAACACTCAGCAGATCTCTGGGGACAGAGGAGACCAGTTTCTCAAGTTTAGAAATAGGAATGCTTTCCCATTCAGGTCTAATACAGGGCTCTAACTGTTCAGCCGTCTTGGGCCTTCTTTCTCGCACCTTCTTTATGATGCGCCAAATAGATGCATTTCTCTATAGGTGAAAGATCTGGACTGCAGGCTGGCCATTTCAGTACCCGGATCCTTTTCCTACGTAGCCATTAAGTTGTGATTGCTGCAGAATGTGGTCTGGCATTATCTTGTTGAAAAATGCAGGGTCTTCCCTGAAAGTGATGACGTCTAGATGGGAGCATATGTTGTTCTAGAACCTGAACATAGTTCTCTGCATTTATGGTGCCTTTCCAGACATGCAAGCTGCCCATGCCACAAGCACTCGTGCAACCCCATACCATCAGTGATGCAGGCTTCTGAACGGAGCGTTGATTGGGTTATCTGGTCTGGATGATATGGTGTTCCCGTGTTCCATAAACAACTTCAAATTGTGACTCATCCGACAGTGGCATTCCTGTTTGAGGTGTAGAGACGTTTAAGGGCTCGGAGATCACAAGCATCCAGTAGAGTTTTACATCCTTGACCCTTACGCACAGTGATTGTTCCAGATTCTTTGAATTTTTTTGTTATGCCCGATTGATGTTGATAACTTAAAAGTCTTTGCTATTTTACTCTGAGTAACACCATTCTGGTATTGCTGCACTCTTTCTGCGAAACCAATGGTGGAATTGGTGGTCCTCTTACCATCTTGGCTTCCAGCTGTTCATTATATGCTCAATTTCCTTTTTCCATTTATTGCTACTTGTCACAACTTTTTTGGGATTTGTTGATTCATTCATTAATTATCTTCCGCTTATTCCTTTATGAGGGTCGCGGGGGGGTTCCCCATGCCCATCCAGGGGAGAA
>JAOUQT010014923.1:0-12019 GCA_025769995.1 Xyliphius kryptos | reverse complement strand
AACTATAAAAAACTTTTTTTTTATTTATTGTGATCTTTAGCAAACTGCAAAAAGGCATCAATGTTTTTTTAATTTTTAATTTTATTTTTTTACATGCTTTTTTCTTAAAACCCTGTCATACACACCATCGTTGTTTAGAGGTTTTTAAATGGTAGTCATTAACATCTACATAAACAAATGTAAGAAAGGCATTTCTTTGCTTCAAAGTTGGTTGCTTTGTGCTTTGTGTTGCTTGGCAGACTGTTTTACCACTTGCTCTTCATGAGCTTTATTGGTCACCCATTCCTTGAAAGAGCAATAATGGTCTTGTAATAATGGACAATCTGTCTGACTATGCACCTTTTCTAGTCTAAAAAGCACTAACAAACTTTTTTAGGTCTTCAGAAATCTCCTTCATTCACGTCATGATACATTTCCACAATCGTGTTATGAAACAAAGACTTGGTTATGAAACAAAAAACACATATAAAACACATTGCTCACTCACACGAACTTGTTATTCCAAAAAACCTATGTCTAATTTATTTGATAATACTAAATATTTACATACCTTTGCCACTCACAAATAATATGACATATTATTAATTAAAAAATGTTTTTGAAATCTGTAACACGTATGTAGGTACAAAGATTATAATGTAGATGTAGAATTTACACAAAAAGGACCTGTTCATCCCAACCTAGATACACAGAGGTAACTTAATATTTGGAGAGTGTACGTATACTAGACACTATATTTACTCCTGGGTAGGCCCAAAGTTAAAACAAATTAGTATGCTTCATTGGATCTCAGAATGATTGTAATTTGACTAAAACCAATTAAGAATTAAATAAATATCCACAGAAGCCTATACCTAAAACTATTAGAGCTTTTCCTTTAATTAGATGTTTAAGTCCTGTGGGTGAACTTGCACAATAAGCAAACATGCTGATTACCATATAATGACTATATGTTTAACTAACCATGTCGGTTAGCCAGTCAGTAAGTTTTTTTTAAATGGCTAAAAGTAATTTTGTAGAATTCTACATACATGATGCATTTAATGGTTTTATATTTGAATACAAGAAACTGTTTGAGTTATTGTTTCTTTGTTTTCTGCACTGACCGTCCATTTTCTTACTTTATGCTAATTGTCTGACAGTATATTTGTGATTAAGACCACTAAAAGTTTAATATTTTACAATATTTGGATTTGGTCTGCATTTAAGCTCAAAATAAGAATGTTTATATAAGAAATGCTCATGTGTCAGTCTATCTGTCAAGTCAAAGCTGCTTCACAGCACCAATATAAATAAAAATTGCCAGTGCAAAAAGATTGTTCTGCCAATTTAACCTGCTTTTGCCAAAGAGGTACATTGTGAGTACCTATTTTAGTGTTTGCTCAAATAATGTCACAAGTTTCCTGTGGATTGAAAGGTCCCCTGTATTGTTGCCCTGTCAAAATGGCTTGAATGGTTTTGTCATGCCAGCTGCAATAACACTTTTGGCACACTGGGACACTTTTTCTGAGCCATTTAACAAAACACTATTTCAGTCAATACCAACAGCTAACAGTCATCCCAGTTTGCAGTCCTGGTAAGAAATTGTTAGTCCTGGCTATTTATTTCAGGTAGCATTCTAAATGGATTTGGCTTGTGATGAAGATTATAAGGGCTGTGACTGGCAACCTGGACTTTTGATGTATGCCTTTGAAATGAGATTATAATTGGTAGACTCATCCATAGAACTAAGTGGCATTTTTAACTAATGTATATTGATTAAGAATGAGTTAAATGTCCTGTTATAATCCTTTTTATCACCACTCAAAATGCTAAATAATGGAAAATAAGAAATTCTCCTTTGCTAAGTGTTAAATTAAGTCTTTAAGTGAAGTTTTATTTCACACAAAATAGGAGGAAACATCCAACAGCTCTATAATGTAGATTTATTTAACCTTTTATACTCATCTTTACTATTTATTTACTAAATGACTGAATATGCCAGTACAGTTTATGAAAAAAGCTGCTGTTTTGAGTTGGTTGACGTCTAATCACTATTTTTTATCTAAGCAGTACTGAACCAAAGTAAAAATAAATTGAATCAGTAACTAATCATTGTATAAAACTAAACCTAATGTATATGATTGGTGAATGTAGACAGCATATAAGTTTTCAGCAAACATGTTCGTAAATAAAACAAAGCAGCATTTTGTTTATTGGACTTAATCAGCTTAAAGTAGCTATTGTACTGATGTGACTATTTCTCTGGACGTTCATGAACAGACTCAAAACCTGTGTTTTTTAGACATCTATAATATAAAATACAGTAAAAGATCGGTGCCCTTTCCTGGGTGTATTTGCCCACTCCTGAGATGTTTGCCTCTGGATGGGCATGGGGAACCTCCCCCACGACCCTCGTAGAGGATTAAGTAGAAGAAAATGAATGAATGAGTAATGTAAAATGTTAAAATATTCACTGCTAAATTTCAAATTTAAATTCCTGTAACATATTCTTGTACTTTAGTTTGAAGGAAGTTATATATTCCTTTGACCAAAAAAGACTGGCCTTTCCAGACTAGCTTTTGAAGATTCTTGAGTGTGTGGGAAGTGTGTTATACTAGAATTGAATGCCTTTTCAAGATGGAGGGAATAATATCATTTATTCTACAGTGAGTGTCAATACAGCATGCAAATGGGCAGATGAGCTATTGATATGAACTGAAAGTGCTCTGAGTAAAAAGAGAAAATAAGGCTCTTTTGTGCCTTCAGAAAGTTATCGCTCTGCATTAAGAACAGCCAGAGCAATTGTACATAATGTACTGGATGTTGAAATTTAAAATTAAAGCACTCTGTCCTATGCCTTTTTAATTTAGTTCAGTTAGGATAAATGGCGTACAATCTCATCTCTTTGGATGCATACCAGAGCCATTAAAAATGGTTCCATTGAAAAAGCAGATTTAAGCATGTGGGTTAAGATAATGAGCCATAACCTTTTCTAACAAAAATGTGGTGGGCAGTGTCTACTTGAAAATGTTCAGTGCAAACTTAGTAATTTAGCGAATGTGAATTTACATGACCAAAACAAATAATATGTTTTTAAAACAGAACTGGCACTAAATACAAACATAGATACCTGATCAGTCCATGATATTAGAGTTTAAGTATAATTTTTTTTATCTATTCTTGCATACCATTTCAAAAACAATGACAATTGAAACAATGTAATGTTTATAATGTGTGCAAGCATCACAAGCTTTCACTGATGCGATGTGAAAAACGAGCTTCCTTAAAGGTTTGGAAAGGGAAAAAAAGTTTTAATTACATGAACATCAGATGCAACTTCAACTGACAAACTAGCATTAACACAGTGAAAAAACAGGACTTAAACACTCTGAAAGAACATATATAAAGGGCAACAGCTGACAATAATTAACAAAAGATTATCGACGAAATTAAGCTAAAACAAGCACAGATAAATACAAGATCAGACTGTGAACTAAACAAAAACCACAGTCCATGTGGGAGTGACGACAACCACTTACTGGTCAACATTTTTTTAATTTACACACATATTGTAAAAAAAGAATTGTTTGCAGCACCAACTTACTGTTGGAAAAAGGAATTTGATAAATATGTAGAATAAACAAAAAGCTATATGGTATTATTATTAATTTATTTCATATTTAACCATGGGTAACACTTCTTACTATACAAAGTGAATTAAGTTTATGTACATCATTTAGCACCGCACAGACAGTGTACTGTCTAAACTTTAAAGGTGAAGCAGTCAAATGGCAAATAAAATAATAATAATTCTAAACCATGAGGGCGACATCCTTGACTTACTACTATTTTCTTACTCTCTTTAAGAAAACAGCAATTTAAAAAAAAAACGTGTGAATATTTGGATTTTGTCATTTGCTGAAACCCAGGCACTGAGTCTCTATCAGGAGAAATGTACCAAACCTTGGTGTGGGGACAGGTGCGGCTTGATGCAGGCAGCCGCACTGCCATCTGCTCAGGAATGCTTTTAGCCCCTGAAAATAAGCTGTCTTGTACTTGCAGATCTGATTAATGTCTCTGCCTGCTGAAGCCATATTTGACAGATGTGTAAAAGAAATTCCACAGATTTGACACAAATCATATGATTCGACTGGAATGAAGTAAATCAGTAATTATAAGATGTGTTCCCAATAATGGTAAATGTGAATTTTGTCAGTATTGTGGAAACCTGGCAAAAATGATGCAATCTACAAAGTAGATATTTAATAAATAGAACATTTCTGTGACAAACGTTTGGTAAAAAGCCTGGAGTATGATAACTTGTTTATGGTATTCGAGCCATGTAATTTAAGTGAAGGTAAAAATGTTTGCTCTGATTTTGACAGTTTGAGGTCCAAGATAAAAGATAAAAATAACAAATACATTTATGTCAGTATCAGATTGGCAGTCATTCAGCTTTGCCGACATGGGTCAAAGAAGTCTTTTAAAACAGTGCCATAGTGAAGATCTACTGTAACTCTCACCTTTTGCACAATTCCAGTTCTTTTAAAATTGTTTGTAGTCATCTCTATTTTCTAAATCAAACACTACCAATTATTAAATGCAAAATTTGAAGGTTGACAACTTACTAATCCTCTATCTCACAAACTAAAAATGTTACCTTGGCATCTGCTGAAAACAACAGGTGTGCACCACTTTTTTAAAATTTTTTAATTATTATTATTTTTTTTTTTTTGTAATGACATTGATAATGAACATTTTAAACAAAAATAATAAAATCAGAGTTTTTTTTTTTTTTTTTTTACGTGATATTACTTCATCATTCATTTCTAAAACCAAAGAATATTTCCAGCTTTTTTGTTTGTTTGCTTACATAACATGACATTGTCTTGTATATCTAACAAATCCAAACATTCTCAGCTATACGACTACCTGGAAAAAGTAAACACTGTGAAAATCCGATGGATTGGCACTGTGTTGTGGGTGTTTCTGCCCAGCGCCCGAGATGTTCTCCCCTGGATGGGCATGGGGAACCCCACCGTGACCCTAGTAGAGGAATAAGTGGAAAAAGTTGGATGGATTATAACTTTATTAAATATTATGTGGAAAAAAAAGTGGCAGAATATTATGAGTGTTATATATGCATGAGAAGAGTCAGAATGCCAGGTAGCTGAATACTGCCTTTACTGCAAATAGGCAAAAAACTATACAGAAAGACTAGGGGACCGGCACACATAACACAAAAGCGCAGAGACAAACTGAACCAAAAGCCTTATAAAGTGAGGCTCTCACATTAGAGACCAAAGAACTAATAACAAAAAGCCAGTTAACTAACGAAACTAGACGGACAACTGAGGACAATTAGTTAATCAACTAAAAAGGACAAACACAAAAAGGTAAAAATTGCCGAGCACTCCTTACAATGTGATCTGTACTAACCGTATTGTACAAGAAAGAAAATAGCACGACAACATGTTCTAATGATGTTTTGATATTTCCAGAATGTTTGGATTCTTTTCAGTAGATTCTTACAAATGACATCATAATGTAAATAATTCGATAATGGTAATTATGACAACACTGGGCATAATTTTTTATTTAAATTATAATGACTACAATTGGTATCCCCTTGTAAGTATAACTACAAGAATAATTTTCAAAATTAGTTTATTTTAATAAATAGACATACAATTTTGTTTAAAAGTCATTTTGTCTGTTGAATAAATCTTCAAGTAAAATAATAAATTACTGAAATTGCTATTTGGGAATTAGGGTTTTTAAGCACATGTATTTAAGTACATTAAATACTGTATTCATTTCAAATTATTAATGACTTTTGGCAAAAAATAATTTAAAAAATAAAATTGTAATATCATCTTTAACAGTACATACAGTGGCTTGCAAACATATTCATACCCATTGACCTTTTTTCACATTACAACCACAAAAATTTAATGTGAAAGACCAACACAAAGTGGTATACTAATCTGAAGTGGAAAGAAAATTATGCATGATTCAAAACATTTTTCACAAATAATAAACTAAAACGTGCAGTGTGCAAAAATATTCAGCCCCCTTTTCTCTGAGTACAACCAATTGCATTCAGAAGTTGCATGCTGACTGCTTATGACTAAAAAAGAGTCCACCTTTGTGTAATCTAATCTTAGAACAGTGCTGCTCTGTGACAGCCTCTGAGTTTTAAGAGAATATTGGGTAGCAAACAGCTTTATGAAGGTTCAAGAACACATCCGAAAGGTCAGGAATAAGGTTGTGGATATGTTTAAAGCAGGCTTAGGCTATAAAAAGATTTTTCAAGCTTTAAAAAACCCACAGAGCACTGTTCAATCTTTTATTAGCGTATTGAAAGACTATGACACAACTGTAAACCTACCAAGACAAGGCCGTCTACCTAAACTTACAGGCTGAACAAGGAGAACACTGAACAGAGATGCAGCCAAGACTCCCATGGTGACTCTGGCATAATGCAGAGATCCACAGCTCATGTGGGGGAATCTGTCCACAGGACAACTATTAGTCATGCACTGCACAAATGTGGTCTTTTATGGAAGAGTGGCAAGTAGAAAGCTAACGTTAAAAGAAAACCATAAAAAGGTCACGCTTGCAGATTGCCAAAAGCCACACAACTAACATGTGGAACAAGGTGTTTTGGTCAGATGAGACCAAAATTTTACCTTTGGCCAAAATGCAAAACGCTATGTGTGGTGGAACATTAACACCTCATATCACTCTGGACACACTATACCCACTGTCAAATATGATAGTGGCAGCATCAAGCTCTGTGGCTGCTTCTCTTTTGTAGGGACAGGGAAGTTGGTCAGAGTTGATGGGAAGATGGATGGAGCCAAATACAGGGCAATCTTGGAAGAAATCCTGTTGGAGTCTGCATAAGACTTGAGACTGAGGCAAGGTTTACCTTCCTGCAGGACAGCGACCATACACATAAAGCCAGGGCTGCAATGGAATGGTTTAAAACAAAAAATATTCATGTTAGAATGTCCCAGTTAAAGTCCAGACCTAAACCCAAAGGAGAATTTGTGGCAAGATCTTAAAACGGCTGTTCACAAACTCTCTCCGTCTAATCCATCTGAGCTTCAGCTTGTTTTGTAAAGAAGAATGGGCTAAAATTTCAATTAGATGTGCAAAGATGGTTGAGACATACCCTAGCTTGCAGCTGTAATTGCAGAAAAAGGGGGTTCCACCATGTATTGACTTAGGGGTTGCCGAATACTTTTGCACATCGCACTTTTAATTTTTTTATTGGTAAAAAATGTTTCGAATAAATTTTTTATACATTTATTTCCACTTTACAATTTTATGCTGCTTTGTGTTTGCCTTTCACATTAAAGCACAATGAAATAAATTTGTTTGTGGTTGTAATGTGACAAAATATGGAAAAGTTCAAAGGGTATGAATACTTTTGCAAGTCACTGTTTTATTTACCCATCAAAAAATATATATATATTTAAAACCCAGAGAACTTGTCACTTTAAATACTCTTGCTTTCTTCGTGTTCTTATGTGTTTTTATGCAAAATTATTGAATTGTGTGTACTGGATTGTCAATCGATGTGTTTTCTTTTTTTTTCTTTTGGTGTGTGTGGGGGAAGGGGTTGTAGTACAGAGTGTAATTAAATGAAATGCCTTTTATATTCTATTGACTACAGATTGCACCAGTTGCCAAGATAGGTTTTATGCGTCTTAGGACTTTAAAGGCTTCTAAGCATTTACATCATGATGGACCATACATTTTCATTTTGGCAGGCAGAGGCAGTGTGCTTACGTAAGCAATCAGTCCATAATTAATTCATCCACAATTGAGAAGTACTATTAGTAAAAGTATTGCAGGTAGGAAGATGGAAAGTATTGTTACCATGCAAACCATTTAAAATAAATGGAAAATGTACTACCTTAAAATGTGCCAATATTCACAATCTGTTGACTTGAGATGGTTATTAGGTTGATATTGTATGTTTCGCATTCTTTATTTTTTTTTTTATGGTATTCGATTTGTTTTCACACTTGCTACACCATTAATGAATTCATTATCTTATCTTCTGCTTAGTCCTCTGCTAGGGTCACAGGGGGTTCCCCCTGCCCGTCCAGGGGAGAACTTCTCGGGTGCTGGGCAGATACACCAGGGAACGGGCGCCAATCTATCGCTGAGCACCCCCCCACTCCACACACACTCACTCACACACTCATATAGACTATAAGGGACAATTTAGAGCAGTTAATTTACCTTGGATCCATGTTTTTGGAATGTGGGAGGGAGAAACTCCACCCAAAACTTTGGGATTGGGATTTGAACATCAAGCGCTGAGACCACTAAGTCACCATGCCTCCCCTGCTACACCAAGTAATTTCAAAAATATTTATTAATCATATTACAGCTTCAATCAAATTCGTAATTTTTTAAATCCTTTTTATTTTTATTTGACTTTTGCATTGTATTTTTTGGTTTAGAGTTTGATCTTTGGCTTTTATTTGGTATAGGGGTGTGACTTTAACTGAGAGGTGGTGTGGAATAATAAATAATAGCAACACAAAGAATGCTAAGGAACTTTCTTAATCAAATTCAGGATCAGTGCACTGTTGGATTTATTATTTGTGTTTCTTGTGAATATGCAACAATATGAAAACACAGTAAACTATACATTGAATTTGCCCCCTCTCTTTTTTTTTTCTTATGCCCACTCTCTTAATTGCCTGTCGCGCACACGCATGCATTCAGGCACTTGTTATGAATGTTTATGTGCACACACTTGGTCATGTATCTTATTTCATTGCTTTGGTGTTTTTAGAGATATGTAAAGGTGTGCTAATCATTTTCTGAAAACGGGCCTGTCTGATCATGATTGATTGCACTATAATGAAGGCAGACACTGCATTGGAGCTTGCAGGGCTAACTGAATTAAATCAATTTAACTCACTATATTTGTGTGCCCTTAGCAATAAAGCTCTTCTTAGTCAGTCTCAAGTTCTGAGAAAGCTTTTCAGTACATCAAAGTAAAGAAGGCATTTAATCCTTTGTCCCTTTCCTCTGACTTTAGATATTAACCTGTGCCAGTCATGGCTTTATTAAAAAGTTAAGAGCAAGGTGAACAGTGCTTTATTTTGACGTTTATATCAGTTTTATGTTATCAGGTGGGTTTAAAGCCTCCTTTGCACTAATATGCACATTTATACTTTCTAGAGTTAGCCATAACTATTGTGGCGAGTTAAATTGTTATAATGTATTAAATATAGTAATAATAATAATAATAATAATAATAATAATAATAATAATAATAATAATAATAATAATAATAATAATAATAATGGTTAATGGTTAGCACATTCGCCTCCCAGCGCTGGTTATCTGGGATCTTGGGTTTCTGCTTTAAATTGCCCCTATATAGTTTGTGTGTGAGAGTTATTGTGTGCCCTGGGTGTTTGGAGAACACTCCCTCCTTCCCAATACTAACAATAAGAATCCCAATAATAATTGTAATGATGATAATATCAATAATCTCTCTAGAAGCTTAAGACTCCACAGGGATGATGCGTGAAACTGACTCTTAGTGAATCATGCAGAATGTAGATTTATATGCCAGTGCAATTTAAATGATTATGCAAAGCTGACAGCTGGTGAAACAGTGGTGCTTTTCCAGCCTCCACCTGTTGTGTACTTGTTTGCTTGCCCTTTGCTGATATATATTCCAGGGATCGATGTTAAACCCAATCTGTGCAGCCAGCTAATCATCCATGTAGTGTCGAAGGCATGGGAATAGAGAAAAGGAAAATCAGAAAAATCTCTAAGATTGTGTTATCCATAAAATAGCGATGTAAACAGTGCATGTCAATCATAGCATTTCACATATAGATGGATATTTATGGACTTTAGGGTGTCTGTAGGAAGAAGCACCAGATTTGATCAAACTTTTTTCATATGTCTGGCTTTATTCTTTTTATCCAACTACACCAATTGGTTTACACAGTGATTTAGTAGATTATACTTCAAAGAGGATAAGGACAACATAAAGATGTGCCACTTTATAAGTAAGTTGAATAAAAAGTAGCTGACAGCCTTTTCTCAGCAGTCCTTGTTCCTTTAAATTACTGAGAGTTACCAGTTTTGAAGAAAAGCCTTTTATATTTGATCAGTCATTCACAGTAGGAACACTCTAGTTATAGTTTAATTTTAAGTCTGTCATCTAAAAATTAACAGGCTCTATACTGTTATTCTTTGTGTTATTACTGTAATGGGTCAGAGACTAAAGTTTGTGAGTATTTGCCAGGTGCAGTTACGGATTTCCCAAACGGAGGAAGAGCAGTGCACTTGCTTGAAGTTGCAGATAAACACCTTAATGCTAATGTGGGTGTTTCACCCACACGATTTTTGACGTGATTTTCATTGTGTTGCTGCTGTCTGAGTTGCATGGGACTTAATGTAGCTTCAGGGCACTTATTGATATCGTTAATGGTTTGGTTGATTCCCTCCTTCCATCTATGATTTTCACCTGACATTAGTGATGGAAAGTAACATATTTGATGTGTGAAATTGATAAAAACTATATTTTATCTGGATAAAATTTCTGTTTTTTTCTTTTTTGTTTAAAATAGCACTGATTTCTTCTCGTTTTTATTAATAAAAGCAAAAAGTGGATATGGGCTTACGGACAAAGCAATCACTTTATAAAAATAAAGAAATCTCAATAACTCTGATATTCTGATAAAACCTCGAACCGATTAAAAAGTCCAATCCCTTTTGAACACAACACAAATCCACAATACCTTGATTCTTAACAGGGGATTTGCCACATTAAAGGTAAAGAGAATTTGATAATGGAAGAAACTTGTATGTATTTCTATATATTTGTATCCAATGAATTAGTGTTTTATATAACATGTCTCCTATTGCACCAGTAGAATTTAACAATCATCTTTATCACATTTTTTCACATTTTTGTTTGTAAAACAATATGTTTTTACAACTTTTAATTTGGACAGTTCTGTTAGAGGACTAAGAAAATACAACGAAATCAAAAGGAGAGCACTAGATCATTTTTTTTTCACTTCTGATGAACTTACAGAAAGCACTATGTACTTGTCATCTAACACTTCCATATTCACATGGCAGATTGACAGGTGGTGACAAATGATTAACCAATTCAGAATATCTCTGAGCTCTGTGGTCAGCTCGTATCCTTTTAGGGCCTACATGTTAAATTAAAATTTGATAAAATGGTAAAAATGTTCAAATGTTAATCTATTTAGTTATAGAGTATTTAATCTTTTTGTGTCTTCTTTTTTGGCTGTGGTTGGGGCCAGCTAAATCCACTACTTAGACAAGGTCATTCAATTTGTATGGACCACTGGCATGTTACCTTAGTAAACTTGCAGTTAAGTATGTAAAAAGCTTTGTGGAAAAAAGAGTTCTCTGAAGAACACATGCCTCATGATACTTTATGCAGCTTTTTCATTATTCTTACCTCCTTCATTTGACAGAAAACATTTCTATGGTTCTTCCGTCTTGGTCCATGCAATTTGTATTAAAAAAACAAACAACTGGACGTAAATAGGAAGCAATGAAATTTGACATAAAATGTAATATAGCTCATGCTGTGTGAGGCACTTTAAAGCACTCTCCTACATTCTCACTCTCATCAAACTGTCCTCATTTCACAGGATAATCATAAATTCATCTAAAGGAGATTATTCATTCTACTATTATTCTGTCACAACCTTTCATATTTTTCATTTTTATGTGGTCTTATTCCAGACTGCTTTTTTTGGAAGTGTGTGTAGTGTATATTTAAGGATTCAGTCATTTATAATCTATTTTCAACAAAGTTAAAACAATTCTAATTATGTTCTAATTATGTTAAACCTTACTTTGGGTGCCAAAAGTACATAAAACATTTACAATGTTTACAGTGACAAACTTAATTGTATTTCTTATATATATACTGCTCAAAAAAATAAAGGGAACACTAAAAGAACACATCCTAGATCTAAATGAATAAAATATTTAGATA
>JAOUQT010014914.1:0-12019 GCA_025769995.1 Xyliphius kryptos | reverse complement strand
CACCAGATCTAAATATTATTCAGCCACTTTGGGGGGTTTTGGAGGAGCGAGTCAGGAAACGTTCTCCTCCACCAGCCTCATGTAGTGACCTGGTCACTATCCTGCAAGAAGAATGTATGTATACAGGGTGATGAAACTGACCAATGGTAGAAGGATGGGCTACGACAGCAAAAGCCCCTGTTCCCCTCAGCACTGTGTTAGGTGTACAGGTTTTCCTAATTAATTGCCGGGCAGGGTCTTAAAATCTGGTCTTTGAATGGTGTACATCAAACATACGCTTACTAACGAGTATTACGTTTCTGCTGGGGTTGAGTTTTTTTCCACAGTCAGTCTGTCCTCTAGAGATTTACATGACAAGCTTTTCAGTCACCACTGGTCATGTTTCTATAACAAACCCAGCATGACGAGGCGACTTTGAGTTCGGAGGACCTTCCAAACATCTGTTGTTTCTTGTAAACACGCTGTGTTGCACATGTGGGTCCGCTGCTTGTTTGTAGTTTTGTTAATGTCGCTCCGTTTGTTGCCGGTTCTCGTGTTTTGTTCTGCCTGGAGCTTTTAGGGTTATTAGAATCAGATCTGATGCTGATCTGTGTTGGAATGAATGAGGGTGTTTTCCACTCTCCTAATTAAACATATGGACAGCACATTGGCACGGTGGGTGGTGGGTGGGTTTTTTGCCACGTTCTGTATGTGCTAAGAAAACGTGAGAAGTCCTTTTAAATCAGTTTAATTATTCAGACCAGTTCTTTAGGTCTACATCATTGGTTTTTTTTTACTTATTGTACATTTAATCAGCTTATCTTACCATATAGAACTGTAGAACCCTGTTTTCTGATGGTCAGCACCTCTATAGAACCAGCGTGATACCAGCAGTGGTGTTGGGTTTATGGATGGTTCTCAGCACTGCAGTGGTTATGTACGCTGGTATCTTCTTTTTTCACCGTATGGATGTAAAATCAGAGGTGGTCGCTCATGTGTTGCTGCAGTTTGTATCGGTCATCCTCCGATCCTTCGTCGTTCCTCACAGGATGCCGTACCTGTAGCATGCTGACCGCTGGACCTTTTTTATGTACTGGATTATTCTCAGAAGGTGGTCAGAAGTGCATCTACATGAAACAAATAAAAAATATCAAATATTATAATTAAATATAAGCTATATAAATAAAAATGTCCATGTTTGTTTGTTTGTTTGATTGATTGCTTTAAAATTTTGACACAATGTTGCATTCAAATACATGTGTGTTTTTATATACTTTATGTTCATTTCGATGACTTATTTCATGTCTAAGTAATATAAGTGTATCATCTCTATAGCGACTGCTGCACGGGTAGAGTGGAGGGGAGGATGCTTGGCGTATAGAAAAGGCGCACGTTTTGAGTGGGGGGGGAGTGCTTGGCATATAGCGTTAGGTGCACGGGTAGAGTGGAAAACACACGCAAGGCACTTGGCGTATAGTAAAAGGTGCGTGGGTAGAGTGAAGGGGCGCCAAGCGCCTCGCATCATCCTCTCCACATGCACCAATCGCTGTACGCCAAGCGCTTTGCATCTCTCCCTCCACTCTACCTGTGCAGCGGTTGCTATAGAGATGATAGCGATAGGTGCGCTAGTAGAGTTGGGGGAAGACGCGAGGCGATTGGCGCACGGGCAGAGTGGAGGGTAAGACACAAGTCGCTTGGCGTATAGTGATTGACAAACGGTTAGCGTGGAGGGGACGACGTGAGGCGCGCGGGTAGAGTGGAGGGGAGGTGCTTGGCGTATAGCGATAGGTGCACGGGTAGAGTGGAAGGCAAGATGCGAGTTGCTTGCCGTTTAGTTATCGATGCACAGTTAACGTGGTGGGCAAGACGCGAGTTGCTTGGCATATAGAGATTGGCGGACGGGTAAAGTAGACAGGAAGACGCGAGGCGCCTGGCATATAGCGATTGGCGCACGGGTAGAGTAGACGGGGAGACGCGAGGCGCCTGGCGTATAGCGATTGGCGCACGGGTAGAGTAGAGGGAAAGACTTCAAGGATTTCCAGAAATATGCGAATAATAGAAACAGTTACCTCATTGAGGAAGCAAAAGGGGCGCTGTCAGGGAGAAAAAAAGTGGGTGGGGCTCCGTTGTGCATATCTCATGGTTTGGCAGGGAGAAGGAGGGTGGGGGCTTTTTTTGGCGGATCTGATGGTTCGGGGTCTTTTATATACAGTATATAGATATTTGATTCAAATGCTACTTTACACGGAATGTGAGTATGACGGTCAAATGTCCGTGTGTCCATATTCTCTATGTAAACATCAGTCCATCCATCGGTCAAAACCGGCCATGGTGTCCAAACATCCCCATTTTGACCCTGTGATCTCTATTGAGCTGCTGGTTCGACCAACTGTACCTGCTTCTCCTATCGACCAATCAGACGTCAGGATTCCGTTTGAATCCGTCAGTGTAACTGCATGAATACATAAAGTGATGGCAGCATCTGCGGTAAACACCACAAGATCAGACATTTGCACTTCCAACGTAACCCGGCTTTAGAACCTCCAGAACCTTTATTTGAAGCGCGTACGTGTGGTTTTGCATTTTTGCGGCGCAGCTGTAATCATTTACGCTTTTCCTGACGAGCTGCAGGACTGTCCATGGCTCCATTTCTACCTCATTCTCTCGCTCTCTACTCTTTTTTTGTAGGCCTCTTAACTCTTAATCACTTCCATCTCACTCTGGAGGAATGTTCCAGCGGTTTACCAGTTGAATGTGCGCTCATTCAGCGCGGCTCACACTTTCACACACCACACCATTCAAGTAATCGCCGAATTGCTGTCCTCTGTGGCTTTGATGGGTAAAGGGTGACGTGCAGGCCAAAAATAACGTGATCAGCTTTCTCATTAATGTACCGCTGCAGTTAACTAATGGAGCGGGAGGCACTGTGTGTGTAAATCATTGCATGCTTACTTAAAAAACACAATGCTTTGTACTGTGATCCCAAAAGATTACAGGGTCACGGTTTACATCCAGGAACTCGAGAAAACTTGGCTGAATTTCATCGTGTGCGTCGCAATGCTGGAATATTCTTGAAACCAAACCTGCAATATAAAAAAGCTAGTTTACAAAAGTATTTGGACACACCTCTTAAACCTTACACTTGTTTCTAAACCGCATCGATGTATATTTCCAGACAGAAGCTATTTATTTGTATGGCGTTGGGCAGTTTGACAATTTTCTATACAGATACAGGAGGACATAAAGACCCTATACAGAGGATACCCTGTTGTGTGGTTATAATACTGGTTATTTCAGTATTATTGCCATGGGTGTAAAAAGCACAGGGCCGTGCATTTTGGACATACACTAGTAAAGAAATAAGGCACGGAAAAGAGGTGTTATTACGCACGACACGTGAGTGGAGTACAGTTACACCTCTTCCCGTGGTTTATTCACAATAATGCACAACCTCAAGTGCCTTATTGATTTTATAAAAGGGTAACCAGCACACTAGATTAAAAAAAAACAAGGTTAGATTTAAAAACTGAAACAAATACTGCCATCTAGTGGCTAAATACAAAATGCAGTTAATGAAGAACTTCCGAAAACAGTTTATTTTAAATTATTAAAAGCATTAAGTTATTTAGCAGGCGCTTTTATCCAAAGCGACTTACAAGTATCCCAATTTGATAGGGTCTTGCTCAAGGACCCACATTGGGAACTTCAATGGAGCTGGGATTTGAACCCCCAACCTTCAGATTGATAGTCCAACACCCTACCCACTGAGCTACCACTTCCCTCCACTGAGCTACCACTTCCCTCCACTGAGCTACCACTTCCCTCGCGCATGTATACGAATGTGAAGCGGTCAGAGGTGTGGGTTATTGGGATTAATGTCACGGCTAGACAACTGGCTCAGCAAATCAGATTTAAATACCGGAACTATGTGTTTTATAATCCTATAATCCACTTAATTCCATGACAACCAACTGAAACATTTTGGGGGCTGAGCAGATATACTAAAGACAAGCTGCCAATTCATCGCTGGACACACACACTATAGAGGGGCAAATTAGATTTTGGCAATTATTTGGAGCAGCCAATTTACCTTAAATCCATGTTTTTAAAAAGTGGGAGGTAAACTGAGAACTTGGAGGGAGAATATGGAAACTGCAACCAGATTGAGATTCAAACCTGGATCCTCAGTACGGAGAGGCAGACATGCTAATCACTATACCAGTGTGTACTTGATGTTAAATGTAAGCATGTGTGAGTTCATGTAACACAGTGAACACTTGTTTGCTTGGTGTTTAGGACTTTCAGAAGGTGCCAGGTTTGGCCCCAGGGCTGTTGAATGCCCAGGTTTTAGGAGATACAGTTGCACTCTAAAAGTATGGGCACGCCTCCTTTTTGCTACATTTATTGTTCAGCGTATCCGTTCCACTTACTCTAAAGATGGACTTTGTAGTTCTAAAATCGCAGACTGTCATCCATGTACCCTTTTTTTAAAGACTGGTAATAAATTCCTTAATCAGAATCAGTTGTTTCTGTTTTGTCATGGTGTTCATGTTTAGAATTATGGCTTAAGCTCAGGCTTTTTAACTTTTGTCCCTTTTTTCTTTAGGATGAGAGCTGTGAATGTAAAGAAGGTCAGTTTGGAGAACACCACTGCCCTCTACAGGGTATGTACCGCATCTTCTAAATGTTTTTCAATCCGCTTTCAATTCAGTTTAGGAGGTCATAAATTCAATTAATGCATAAGCCCTATGAATCTGTGGGCTTGTTTGTTAAATAGCTATTTTAGTTTAATTGCAAATGTGGAGTTGACTTGCAATATTCACTCACCAGCTACTTTCAGGTTTAGGTCTTTGTTTCTATGGTCACTCTATTTGATTAAGTCCGCTTACTATAGATGACTGTAGATGGACTTTGTAGTACAAAGTTATTATATAATCAGGATCACCACATTCTTTCATGACATTAATAACCCACACCACTGACCGCGTCACATTCGAATAAATGCGCGATATAAAATATAGTTTGTTCAAAGTTTTTCATGAACTGCGTTCTGTAATTTGGCCACTAGATGGCATTATTTTATTGTCGTAGAACCCAGAAATCTTTTACCTGCAGTCAGGGTTCATTGACAAAAGCGGACTGGGTTATATCACGGAAGGAGATTTTATTAGCGATTTTGTTTTCAGTCAACGAATTTATGAATCACACCTTGTGTTTTTTTAATAAAGTGTGTTGGGAACTATTTTATAAACATAATAACAGTTGTATTTTAACAGTTTTTTTCAAATATATATATATATTGAAAAAAAAAACAAATCTAAAGAACAGGGTTACTCTGTTTTTTGCACATGTTTTGTTTTTGTACATGCCACATGTGATGAAAATGATAATAAAGCCTTCTTGAATCTTTGAATAAGGCACTGGAGGTTGTGCATTATTGTGAATAAAACACGGGAAAGAGGTGTTATTAGGCACGATGCGCAACCGTGGTTTATTCATAATAATGCATGCCCTCTTGTGCCTTAGCTTTATGATGTCACGGCTGGACAAATGGCTTAGCCAATCAAATGTACGGAACGGAAATGTGTATTAAAGTGTGTTTAAATGATTATTGGACACTGAGTTCAAAAATTGCAGCTGCAGATCCACTCACCACCGTCAGAGCACCTCCACCACATCAGTGGCTCCGCAGTGCCAAAAATACTCCACCAAACAAATAATAACTGTGGCATCTGTGGTGGTTCTGATCAATAGAGGACATTGTAAATCTAATAATACATGGGATAATAGTAACAGCTATTATAATAGACAATAATAGAGTGTAGTAACAAGGTGGTGTATTCAATAAAGTGGCTGGTGACTGTGGGTGTGTGGGTTTGTGTGTGATTTAAAACAAAACAAAGCCAACTGAACATGTGTTACATTGTGTGTGTGCAGTGGTCCTGCCTCCTGAGAAGGCGGAGGGATGTGAAAGCTCATCGCCGTTTGTTCACAGTGAAGACGTGGAGAAGGAGAGCAACAAAGTGAAGAAGCGCATCAGTGTCAATGTAAGAAACTACAGCATTGGGTCCAGTGGTTCTGCTGGAAGGACTGGTGTGTTCTGTGATTATGTTTAAAAGGTTCCTAAACCAACCTTGCCATTATGTCCCCTGCTGTAAGCACTGGGATGGCTGGGTGTGACTGAGGTAATCACTTGAATTCAGTGATTACACGGCCTGTCTCAATACTTTTGTCTGTTTAGTGGTCAGAACAGGTTTTGCTTTTGCTGCTGTAACTATTATTTGCTCCATGTAAAGATGGACTTTGTAGTTCTACAATTTCAGACTGTAGTCCATCTGTTTGTACATACTCTGTGCGTCCCATTTACTCTGTTCTAACGGTCAGGACCCCAATAGTACCACCACAGAGCAGGTGTTATGTGGTCGGTGCATTTTTCCTATCCCAGCAATGCTCCTGACCAATAGAGACCAGAGAACCAATATGGGACCTACAAAAACAACAAAGATGGACTACAGTCTGTAATTATAAACTACAAATTCCATCTATATGCTGAGGGGAGGAAATAGAGCATGGAGAAGGTGTGGACAAACTTTCATACTCACGCTGTTTTGGTTGCATTAAGCCCGGAGCAGTTGCTAGTGCCCCCGGCTGGTGGGTGTGTGTAATTGTGCGGTTTGTGTTTGGCAGGAATTGCAGTGTGATGTATCTGCGGAGGACGATAACAAGCAGGAGTGGGTCTTCACCCTTTATGATTTTGACAACAGTGGACAAGTGACCAAAGAAGTAGGAACTCTAAGGAGGAACTTTTAAAAAAATGATCTTAGTCAATCAATTCGATTTGTTTGAACCCTCTGGTATAACGTGTCTGATGTGCTCTTATTTAGGACATGTCCAGTCTCATGCACACCATTTATGACGTGTTGGACGCCTCAGTAAACCAGTCGTGCCACAGCAAGAACAAAACGCTGCGTGTCAAACTGTCCGTTACTCCCGATTCCAGCCCTCGGAGGAGAGAGCACGCTCACAGTGGGGCAGGTACGACACTCTCACAACTAATAAATTACACTGGAACTGTTAGAAATGTAAACACAAGTCATTCAGTCACACTACACCAGCGTTTGGTAATCATACAGACCTGGGTTTGTGACTTTCTTCTTCCTTGGCGTTTGTTCTCATCAGAAAGAGACAGGAGCAGCAACCGTGTGGAGTCAGCTCAGCCCGAGGAGCTCAGAGGAGCCGACAAACGGCACTCCACACCCGTAAGGTCAGAATATTTGAGCAGAGATCTGATTACCCCAAAAAACCCAGAGAAAACCCATGCAGACACGGGGAGAACATGCAAACTCCACCCAGATAGGGATTCGAACCAGGAATCCCCAGCGCTGATAGGCGAATGTGCTAACCACTAAGCCCCCGTGCCGCCCATCAGGTGCACGAGTGTCACGAGCAATCAGTGTGTCACTTGCCGTTCCCTTTATGACTGGTGCAATATGACTGGTTGCTATTTCAACAAACATTCATTCATTCATTATCTTCCGCTTTATGCTCTATGAGGGTCGCGTGGAGGGTTTCACATGTCCATCCAACATCGGCCAACGGCTGGGCACAAGCTCACTCACACACATACACAAACACACATACAGAATAAAGGGGCAATTTAGAGCAGCCAGTTTACCTTGAATCCATGTTTTTGGACTGAGGACTCGGAGGTATCCCACGCGGACACGGGGAGAACATGGAAACTCCACCCGGATTGGGATTCTAAGACACTGTGCCGCCCACATTGCGTCCAATTGAACATTTAAACTGTTTGCAGGAAACATCATCACCATTGTAACTAAAATGTCGCTGTCTGTGTCACTTAATGTAAATGTATTCAACTGTCCCTGTTTTAATAGTAAGCTTTAGGCTTTAGGATAAAGGACTGGAAATGCTTTATTCTATAAAAGACAAAAATGCAACCTGTTTGGCAGAGGCCTTTAGATTAGAATGTAAAACCACTGGGTCCTTTGTCCTTGATGTCTTGTATTCTTTTACCAGAACATTTGAATTGAAAGCAGTCCTATGTTATTAATGGTTCTTCACGATTCTTCACAGTAGTGTTTAAAAATTGTACCATTTCACGTTTTAATTTAAAATCTACCTGCAGCTGTACTTTTGTCTCATCTGACAATAAAAGTCAACCTTATTTGAGTCAAGTCACTTATTTATATAGTGATTGTAATATAAGATGTGGTCACAAAAGGCAAAACCTTGCATAAGCAAATCAAAGGGAAAGCAGAGTTACACTAGTATTTGCTTTTTGTTGCAGGACAAAGATTGTCCCGACACACCTTTCGAATAGTTTGTTGACATGGAGGTGGCATCTAAATTTAGCTTTTGCATTGTGCAGTAAGCAGAATTGCAGCTCCAGGTATTTTACACTTCCTTCTTAGTGTCCTTAAAGTAATATAAATGGATTTCATATAATACATAGTGTAGGTGCTTTTTCACTCTTCAGCATTCAGGGCTAATAAATTTGGGCTTTTTAAGATCATTTTGGTGCGGCACTGTGCCATTGGGTTAGCATGTCAGCCTCTTAGATTCAAAATTAGGATTAGGTGCCTTGCCATTGTGCTTGGTGGAACTGGAAATCAAACCAGGGACCTTCTGGTCGCAAGACTGGTTCCTTAACCACAAGCCTACAACTGCCCCAGGAGCGATGCTAGTAAAGGATTAAGTGGAAGAAAATGGGATGAGATCATAATTGGCGCTAATAATTGCTGGATGTTTGAGTTTCATTTTTTAACTGCAGTTTGTTGATTTTAATGCCTTATTTGTTTACTTTAGACAAAGACCAAGAGGGCGTGGTAACTTAGTGGTTAGGGAGTAGGGTTAGTTAGCAGACGCTTGTATCCAAAGCGACTTACAAGTATCACAACTTGAAGATCAAAACACAGGAAAAACACAGGAAACGCACCCCTGGAGCAATTAGGGTTAATGGCCGTGCTCAATGACCCACATTGGTAAATTCAGTTGACCTGGGATTTAAAACCCCAATCTTCAGATTGATAGCCCAACACCCTAAACACTGAGCTACCAAATCCCTACATCTGAAGGTTGTGGATTCAAATCTCAGGTCCACACTCATTGCTAAGGGAGGGCTGTATTAAGGCTAACCCAGTGTTCTGACCCCCAACCATCAAGTTGGTAAACTCTGAGTTGCTTTGGATTGAAGCGTCTGCTAAATGACCTGATCATGTTAACTACCAGTGGCTTTGTGGTTAGCATGTTCGCCTCTTAGCACTGGAGATTACTAGTTTGAATCCCAATCAGGGTGGAGCTTTCATGTTCTCTTCGTATCCACGTGGGTTTCCTCCGTTTTCCTGTAATGTAAATTGACTGCTCCAGTTTGTCCCATATAGTCTGTATGTGTGTGAGTGAGTGAGTGTGTGCCTGCGATAGATAGGTGCCCTGTCCTGGTTGTATTTACCCAGCACCCAAGACGTTCTCCGCCCGTAGAGGATTAGGCGGAAGATAATAAATGAACAAATGAATGTTAGCTACCAGTCGGGCTAAGTGTGTGAGCTTTAGTTTGCAGCATTTTCTTGCACAGAATTTTGATACTTACCTTTCAGTTAACACTTTCCAGCTTAATGCTTGGTGTCGTTTTCAAGACCACAAATTTCCAATCGTATACTATTTATATAACTTACAAATCTCGTTGTTTTCTATAAAGGAGGTTTCCCTTGAATTTGATGTGAGTATGAGAGAAGCAGCTTATTATCATGATCCTCTAAGAGCTGAAGTTTATGTTGTGACTATGCTATTTTAGGATTTCACACATAACCCTGCTTATTTAAACATGACAATGTTACGTGGCACGACATGGTGGTGAATGTAAGCTTCACCCGATGCAGCTGCACCAGACAGAAAACCACAAGAGACAAATTCTAGTTTATGAGGTGGACTTAAATAAATTACACAAAAGCAATCTGAAATACCACAAAGTAGTCCACATCCTACATATTATTGTTCTCACACACTGAGAAACGATATCTCAGAAGCAAACATGGAACCATACCATCAGGTGGCACTTGCCTTACTACTGCTAATGTGCACAGATGTTCTCATGATGGGAGGGCAATGCCCGTCTAGGGGAGAACGTTTGGGCACTAAGCAGATAGACCCAGGACAGGGCGCTAATCCATCGCTGGACACACACACACACACACACACACTATATATATATATATATATATATATATATATATATATATATATAGGGGCAATTTAGAGCATCTTATATCAGAATTCCCAGTGCTGAGAGGCGTACGTGTTAATCACCACGCATACATGTCCAAATTTATATCTACTGTACATATAGTTCCAGTTTGTATTTGGACACGCCCCTTTTTGCTCCACTTATTGCCCATTGTATTATTTTCTGTTACTGTAAAGATGGGCTTTGTAGTTCTAAAATAATAGACCCCAATAATAGCACCTCAGTGCAGGTATTACATTTACATTTAGTTATTTAGCAGACACTTTTATCCAAAGCGACTTACAGAACACAGGGTTGATACAGCACCCTGGAGAAATGAGGGTTAAGGGTCTTGCTAAAGGACCCACATTGGTAACTTCAGTGGACCTGGGATTTGAACCCCCAACCCTTAGATTAATAGTCCAACGCCCTAACCACTGAGCCACAGGTATTATTTGGTTGGTGCATTAGTCCTATCCCAGCAGTGTCACTGAGGTGTTTAAATGAAACTACAGCAGCACTTCTGCACTAAAACCCCCCTTACTGCATCAGTGTCACTGCAGAACTGACAATAAGCCATACACCACCCAAATTATACCTGTTCTGAAAACTAAGGGGGGTTTTAACAAAAACAAGAGACCAGATGTGCCAAGTCCATATAAATGGTAAGTGGAGAAAAGTGGAGTAAGAAGGAGGTGGGTTCAAACTTTTGATTGGTATTATACACTGCTCAAAAAAACAACACAATGTAACTTCCAGACCTCCATGGGATAATAATTTTGATTTACATTTTGATAATTTTTTATTTTATTTTGTTCTCAATGCATTCCACTGTCTACTAAATATTCTCAACTGAATATATCTTTTAAATAAATATTTTATTCATTTAGATCTAGGATGTGTTCTTTTAGTGTTCCCTTTATTTTTTTGAGCAGTATATTGAGTATAATACAGTCTGAATTATTTGCATTTTGATCTTAGTACCATATAAACCAAAACCTGATGATATTTGCATTGGAACATTTACCTTCAACTCATTAATTCAGCAATCTGACCTTGTATGCATTGGCATAAATAATTAGTTCAAAATTGTTGAATCTGTTTTAATTGTTCAATGCTTTTTGTGGTGGCATTTTTATTCATCATATTCTATCAACAGCTTCAATTGTCCATCTCTTTTAAGTTGATATCACCAATGAAAGTGTATTAAATTTAAAATCAGTGGTTAAATATAATATTAAGCCGTTGATTTTCTGATCCTTTCCGATGTGAGCCGTAACCTTCAGACTTCAAAGTCTTGATTAGAAAAGCTGTGCAAACATAGCGAGTGCTTTGTTATGACCAGGTCTAATTTAAACAGATTAAACTAGTGGCTTTTAACCTTGATACTAAAGTATGACTCTACTCTACCTTTGAATGCTTTTCTATTATTTAATCTGGTTCAGGTTTGTTTATTAACGTTTATTTAAATTAGGTACGTAGGAAGCAGGAAAAGCGTTATTACATCACTGAACATATACAGTTGTAAAAAAAAAATTAGGACGCACCCCTTTTTGCTCTATTATCTATTTTCTTCCACTTACCATGTAGATGGACTTTGTAGTTTTACAATTACAGACTGTAGTCCATCTTGTGTTTTGCTAGACCCTGTTGGTTCTCCGTTCTCTTTTGGCCAGGAGCATCACAGAACAGGTTAGGGCTGGGACGATATGGCCCTCACTATTGCGATACATTGAGCAGTTCACCTCGATAACGATAAATGGACGATCATTTTAAAACACATACCAGGCCAACATA
>JAOUQT010014904.1:0-12020 GCA_025769995.1 Xyliphius kryptos | reverse complement strand
AGTGAAACATTTTTGCCACTATGTTTGCACACAGCGGAATTGGTCCTCTGCATTTAACCCATCCGTGCAGTGAAACAGACAAATACACACACACAGGTTAAGTGAGCACACGTGCCCGGAGCAGTGAGCAGCCAGCACAGCGCTAGGGGAGCAATTGGGGGTTAGGTGCCTTGCCCAAAGGCAATTCAGCCACGACTTGTCGGTACTTGGAATCGAACCAGGGACCTTCCGGTCACAAGGCCGATTCCTTAACCACAAGCCTATGACCGCCCCTGAAGCGATGCCACAGAGAGAGCGAGAGAAACAGAAAGAGATGGTAAATCTGATTAGATATGATGGTTCTTGGTCCTGGATCAGTTTGACAAATATAGTTCCAGGACTTGTGTGCCATCAGGAGAAACCATGATGCATTAATGTAGGTAAATCGTGGAACCAATATGCATTATGGGAAGAAGGTCTAACCAGGATACAATATGGGAAGAATGCGGATGGTCAAACCAGACCGAAGGATAAGAGAATAATAGTAAAAATTTAAATGTGTGATTTGTTCATGTGAACAACCCTGCAATTCCTGAGTCGCCACCAGAAGAAAGTAAATCCCCATCACCGAAGCGTTAATGCTGTTGTTACCAAGCGCTGGCATTGAAACAGACCACAGCTCCCATTCCTCCAAGTAACCATCCGTTACATTGCTTTTACCTGTTTAACTATGAGTTTAGTGCATCGGAATGTCATACATGTCTTACGTTACTTCTGTCTGTTTTCGGATTTTTCTACGCTAATTTCAAATAATCGGCAATTGATCCTTACATCCTACACACACACACACCCTTTTTTATTTTTTACAGTGATTTATTTATTTCACATTTAAACATTTGGATCTTTGTGCAGAACTATGTGCCCCCCCCACACAAAAACATGTTTATGGAAAAGACGCCCCATGCCTCTGTGGCTCGGAGATTGGTGATTGAGTCGCATTTCGAACAAAAGTGGCAGGATGTTGGTGACACACACAGAGGCAATCTCACACTGCCACACAGTGTGTGTGTGTGTGTCTGATATCAGGCAGGGTTGTTGATTTTCTCTGTCTGTGAGTGAGTAGTGTTTGCGTGTGGGTGCATTTGAGTGTATGTGAGCTGTGAGTGAGTGAGTGAGTGTGATTCTGTTTCTTGCACAGCTGAATCTGCACATTATTCATCTTCACATCCTCCTAAACTCAGCGGCCCAAATGAAAATGAGAACTGTTTTCTGCTTCTTCAGTTTTTTACACACACACACACACAAATCCAGCTCAGACTCCACATTATGATTGCGTGGCGCCACCATTTGACCATTTTCTATCCTGATTCAGTTTGAATAAAATCCATGACATTAATTTAAAATATTATAATATTACAAACTCATTGTAATTAAGGATTAATAATAATATCATATTAATAATAATGATATTATTAATAATAATAATCATCACAATTTTAAAATTAATAATAATAATAATAATAATAATAAAAAATAGACGCAATACCAATAATCACAATATTATTAATAATATTATAATAATATAATAATAATTATTAAATAAACATTAAATTTCTTACTGAAATTATGATTTTGTTTTGGTTCAAACACTGAGATTAATGCGTTCTGTGGCATCTCTTCCAGATTCCATCAGAACACACACACTCTCTCCTTTTACTTGTTTATTTCCCCCTCGATGCTTAACACACCGCATTATTTATGCACTGATTCATTTAATCTTAAAAATAATTATATTTTGTGTTTACAGTTTTCCGGAGAGTAAAGAAGATTTCCCAGGTTTATGATTTAATCAAAGGATTTAACAATTGACATTTTCATGGCATTTTCATACTCGACTGATCAATAAATACATGAAGCCCTGGGCTCAGTCCCTGAGCTGATGAGAGGAAATAAATAAATAAAGCAATAAACATTACTTTAATTTCCAAAAGTGTCATTCTAGTGATGTATGATATGATATATTATCGTTTTTATAATTAATAATTATTAATTATTTATTATTAGCATTATTACTATTGTTATTAATTATTAATTGGTATTATTATTATTATTATTACTAATTGTTAATTATTCATTATTATTATTATTCATTGTCTATACCCTTTCAATCCTAATTTATTATATTGTTGTTATTATTGTTATTGTAACTATTTTTACTATTATTATTATTAATATGTTATTATTATTATTAATGCATCAGTATTGTTATTAATTATTATTAATATTATTATTGATAAATGTCGATTTTAATATTTACTTTGATGTAATTTTCGGTTCAATGCAAGAGCAAAAAATAAATAAAAGATTTTTTTTTACTTTTTTGTGTATTTTTTGGCTTTTCCTTTCCACCAAGCGGTTGGCACACCCAGTCACTTGCATTGTCGATCTGGCACGGTTTACACCGGATGACCGTCCTATTGCAATTTGCTCAAAAGGGTGGGACCGGACAATTTAACGTCTCAAATTTACCTAGCAGGCATGTCTTAAAGACATGAAACCGGAGAACCCGGAGGAAACACATATACAGGTACAACACAGGTAGAACATGCAATCTCCACACAGAAACTTCCAGCCAGGGATCGAACTCTGGTCCTTCTTTCGGTGAAGTGGCAGTGCTACACAACTTAGGGGGGTCCGAAATTGTACTTAAAGAAGTGGCCGGCGTGTATTATAGATTTTATGACATTTTTTGTTTATTTGTGTGTGTGTGTTAAAGTTGAGAGAGTTGAGTGTGTGTTTTTGGAGGGTTTGGAGAAAGGTAAAATGCTTGTCCCCTTGTGCTCTTTAAATGGCGCGAAGTCTCGCCACATGAAATAGGAAATTGTGTAAAAAATTGAGTTTTCATAACCGCTTTACTATCATTGGTACTGACAGCTGTGTGTGTGTGTGTGTGTGCTCAGCTGTTGCTGTGAGCTATTTCTGTTTGTGTTGTCTTTTTTAACATCCCTAGGGACTTCCTGAAGTGAAGACTTCACAGTCACTGCCAGAGCGGCACTTTACTATCAGAGCTGTACTAGAGAAATGAAGGGAGATACAGACAAAGAAGGAGAAAGATAAAGGTAGTTAAAGGTAAAAAAGAGAGAGATAGAGAACGTGAGAGAGAGAGAGAGAGAGACTGAGAGAGACATGGACAGAGCGAAAGAGAAAGAGAGAAAGAGACAGAGAGAGAACCTACTTCGAGTGCGAATGAGGCGAGTATAGAAAAATTGAAAGAAATTGATAGAGATAGAGATAGAGATAGAGATAGAGATAGAGATAGAGATAGAGATAGAGAAGATGTTGAAAAAGATAAAGAAATATATACACATATATATAGAGAGATAGCAAGTTGGATAAACAATAATAGAGAGAGAGACATAAATTGAAAAAATTGAGGGATAAGAAATATAGATGAAGAGCAAGACAGATAAGTAGAGAGAGAGAGAGAAAGCCTCCAATTTTTCATTTTCTTTCAGCAATAGATGATTTTTCCTTCCGTTCTTTTTTCCGGGGACCGTAGATGTTTGTGCCAGTCGGGAAATCACAAAACATTCTATGTTAATAAATATACATGTAGCTCTTTTCACATGCAAAATACACCCTACTCCTCCTTCCTCCTCCTCCACCCTCATTCTTCTTCCTCCTCCTTTTTTCATCCTTATTTTTTTCCAAAAATGATTTTTTTATTTCTACCAAGCTGCACTTTGATGTTCAACATTCCGTTTGATTTGCTCATTTTAAATTACTTATAAATTATTTACACTGCTTCTTACAGCGTCTCCAGCTTCGCTGTCTGCGTCCTTCGTTGTTGAGTCTAGATTAACATTTACTCCACGTCGTTGTCCATTTCTGTAAAAAAAAAACACCTCCACAATGTTGATTTGGAGGTATGTTGATTTAATGAATAAACAAACAATAGTTTCGGGTAAAAACATCAATACAATTGTATGTATACAACAGCTGATACTTCATCATGAACTCAGGTATCAGTTGAATACAATACACAGTAAATCACATGCAGGTCAAGTTTGTATTTTTTAGGTTGTAGTTTGAAGGTTATAGTTTATAGGTTGTAGTTTGCAGGTTGCAGTTTGTAATTTGTAGTTTGTAAGTTGTAGTTTGTAATTTGTAAGTTGTAGTTAGTAAGTGGTAAGTTTGTAAGTTGTAGCTTGCAGGTTGTAGTTTGCAGGTCGCAGGTTGTAATGTGTAGTTTGTAGTTTGAAAGTTGTAGATTGTAAGTTGTAGATTGTAAGTTGTAGATTGTAAGTTGTAGATTGTAAGTTGTAGTTTGTAGGCTGTAGTTTTGGTCGTAACTCGAGATACACAAGGAAAACAATATTTGGGAATTTCTCTAAAAAAAGAAATGGTGCTTTGTGACCTGTATGAATTTCTAAAATTTTTTTATACTGGCTACAGTTAGCAAAGTATAGGTACCACAGGTTTAGTGACCAAAGGTTTACTCACCAGAAGTATAGCATAAAGTATAAAGTCAGCAGGTTTAGTGACCAGATGTATAGTGGGCAGAAGTATACTGATCACAGGTTTAGTGACCAGAAAAACAGTGACTACAGGTTTAGTGACCAGAAGTATAATGATAAGTATAGTGTCCACAGGTTTAGTGACCAGATGTATAGTGTCCAGGAATATTGTATCCACAGGTTTATTGACCAGAAATATAGTGACCACCGGTTTAGTGACCAGAAGTATAGTAGCCACATCCATGGATCTTAAAGTTCTAACCATGTATCTTAAAGGTTATAGGATCCAATCCCAGATTCCCAGAGAGCCGATAGTGGAACAAACACGTTTAACAGTCTTATTCCAGGTCACTCCGGTGTTTAGAGCAGTATAATATTAACACTGTACACCTAAACATCGCCCTTATGTTGAACAGGAAAATTGTTTGATTTGTCAAACATTTAATTTGCTGTTCGTTTCTGAGACAACAGACAAAAAAGGAAATCATTGAAAAATATTTGTTATTGAATTGTACCTAAAATACGCCACGGTTAATAACCGTGTGTGTTAAAGCGTGACCCTACCATTGCAGAATTACCATTGTCTAATTTTGAGGATATTTCGCATGTAACATATATTGTATCAAGGCATGGAGAGAAAGTCTTTGGTGGGTATTTTGAAATGTAGGGTTATGTCATCATTCAGGTATAAAAATGCATTCGAGAGCAAACGTGAGCTCAGATAAATCACTGCAATTGTTTTTTTCTTATCTTTTCCATTTATTTTTGAGTCTTTACAGGAAAATAATTGTATGTATGTAATTCGGAACATCCATGTTGTTTGCTAAAAAGACAGCTGAGATGGAGCTCAATACACGCGCTCTGACCATCATCTTTAAAGCACATACCATATATCTCTGTGTATGTGTGTGTGTGTGTACATCATGATACGCTCAGAACACTTTGCATCACTTCTTTTACAAGGTCCTCATTTTGGAACACCCAAAACCTTCCATCTATATTGTATATATATATATATATATTTTTTTTTTTTGATGCAATAACACACTCAATCACCATATGTACTGCACCTTAATTATCTTTTATCTTAATATTGTCTTAATTATTATGTAATCAATAATTAATCATTTATCAGGTCACGTGACCCCATATCCTACACCTGCCTGATACACCCTGATGGTCAATTTCCTGTAGGAACTCATATCACTTAGAATGACCGGTTTGTGCTGAAGTAAACATACAGCCTTCTTGTTAGAAACCCAAACTCAGGCTCTTTGAACAGCAGGGGTAAAAATGTAAAACGTGCACCTGCTGCACAACATGGCAACTTAACTAGCATGCAAAAAATCTGCTCTAGTGCTCTTAGAGGCTCCTTAGATAGTGCTTTATAGACATATTTCTTCCGTGGGGAACCAAACGTAGGTACAGTACACCAGGGGTCCACCAGTGCTCCTGTGTGCCCAGTCTCGACTTTAGGTTCTAGTAGTAGTAAAATTGTGGGGCATGTGGAGCACGAGTGCGAAAGCGAGAAGCAGTGGGATTAAATAATTATAGCTTTGCCACACTAGGGGTGTGAAAAAAAACTGTCACCTCCCTACTGTTAGAGCTTGAATATTCACTAACACTCACACTCTTTAGGTGGAGACCCAGAAAAGACAGAAATGAAATATTTCTTTGTGATGATGCCATGATTAGTGGAACATTTCCGCAGATGGTTTTACAGCTCAATGTGGACGCGGTTTTTAAAAGTACTAACCTGCTCTTCTTGTAAAACCCTACATCTTTCATAAGAGCACAATTAAAGCAAAGAATGATGAAGATAATTGTGATGATGATGATGATGTTGAAGACCACATAGGTACGTCGGCAAAAGCATCTATCACAAAACTCACATTGAAACACCATTAAGCAATGTCACCCTGTTATTTTTCTGTTAGTTTTGATGCCACAGTGATGCAACGCGATGAATATGACGTTCCCCTTGTAGTGGAAGTGAAAGTGTTCTTTTTGCCACTATGCTCGCACACAGTGGAATTGGTACCCCGTGAAGTGAGCACACATACCCGGAGGGTTGAGTAGCATAGGTTTTCTTGTTTTCTTGGTTTTCTTGTTCAGAAGTTTCTTCAGGTACAATCAAGTATAACATAATGCTTTTTAATGTGTTACGGGGCCGTTTGGATGGACCCAACAAGGGCAATTAAAAAAAACAGAAAATAAAAATAAAATGGGAAAATAACTCAGTCAGCAGCTGGATCTGTACCAGCGATGCTTCTGGAGCTGGCACAGTGTATTTAACTGCCGAGCTATGGTGGCGCTTAACAAGGTGCAAGCAGGTCGACATAAAAGCAGAAGTGCTAATAATTTAGGAGCAGACATAAGAGGCTTTTATAAATACGTTGCTTAAAATTATGGACCAGCACCCTGTCTATAGTTTTTTCGTCTCTTGCTCCACTAATTGCACAGACTGGGCACCGGCTGACCCGCCACCCTCTGTGTATAAGGTTCTATATAACGGATGGATGGATCGATGGATATTAGAGCTAATATTGGTACGAACAACAGCCTGTGGGATATAGGAATATTGGTACTCTCCTGAGGGGGTATAGGAGAAACGTCATTAACCACAAGGTTGGCATGGATTAGAAGATAATCTAAACCTAAGTAGGAATATTTTATGGGGGACCCGGACCAAGATTAAAAAGAAAGATATGAAAAAAAAAAAATAACATCAGGAGTACTGTAATGTTGGATGATGAGGCTGGGACTCGTTGGATGAATGGATAATCGAGAAAAGAGCAAAGGATACCAGGGATGTAAAATGAGTAATATGGTAATATGGTACGTGATCGCAATTAGTCGTTTCATCACATATGGACTCTCATATAAGGTATTGATCTGTCCATTATACAGCAGAAGGTAACATTTACCAGCTCTAGGTAAACAGAGCAGTTTGTCTCAATTGACAGATAGTTGAAGCCTGGAGGTGTGGTGCCAGATTTTAGGTTTTTTGGGCTTTAGTACAATAGTATAACAGGTCTTCCAAGACTGAACAAACAATCCACAAACATCCAGCCGGTCAGACAACAGCCAGACACGTGCATGGTTGATAGAAGAGCCGTTCCTGTTGACACTGAAGGTTTCCAGTATTAGCAGTCATTGTCACTTCACATAATTCCCAGCAGCTGACAGTTACGCCAATGAAATATTCCACAGATTCTACCTGTTGTCAATTCCTTACCTATTGATATTCTGTTCAAGAGTTTTACCTGTATCTTTCTCTATTTTGTTCCGCACACTTCTCATTCAATACTTGCATTTTGATTTCCTTTTTTTTTTTATTCCAGCTTGTTCTCTATTTGTCTAAACGTCTCCTCTGCTATCATATTCCCAATTTAGCAAAAAAAATCATCAATATCAAAAACTCTAAATAACTATAAAAGAATGTATAGATGTTTAACATCTTAACGAACTCATGTTAATTGTTTTTGTTCAAAACGGGCTTAAAATAAAATTCCGCCGGCTCTTCTTTAGCATCAGCTAAATTTCAAAGGCGGCTTTGAAGTACCATATTCTCTGCAGAATGGAAATTATTTTAAGACCTCTCTTTGTTTAAAAATTAATTTTTTTATTATCTCCGGTATAAAATGCATGCCCAGTTCCCCACATCACTAACATCAGAGTAATTAACATCTTCGATCGGGACCAGATTCTTGATAATTAATACAGACTTCAGGGGTCGCCTGCGATTCCTAGCAGGGGTTAGAGAGGTTTCTTTTTTTTTTTTTACAAAATCAGATTCAATTGTGCTGAAAATGGAAGGTGAAATTTTAATGATAGTTATAATAATCATAGTTATAATAATAATAATAATAAAAATAAAGACTCTGAAACAACGCTGAGGCGTGAAACACAACTGAACTTGTGTAACGACATCAAACCAAATACATACAAGATAAATATTAGGACAGGGGTTGTTTTTTGTCTTTATAAATACTGTAAATATGTTCTTTTTCTCAGCGCTCGTACGTACTCCGGGATTCAGTTGAAACACTAAAGACTCCCGAATGTCTCTGGTTTTGATCAAACAAACCCCCATATTTGGGGAGGATTTAATTACTGTTTATTAATCCATCCAAAAAGAAAACATGTAGCAGTAATGATTACAATGATCAAATAGAACATTTGCATAATGCAGTATTTCCCACTGCAGTATTAGCAAAATTATCATTCAAACTAGCAAACTGACGGTTCTGCATTCCTTATCACATTAAGGGCCTTATTTTAGAGATCTGTCAATTGTGCACCTCACAGCTTGATTTAGGGCGTGTCAGCACGCCACATGTGGCTAGAAACAAGTAGCAATGCATGTGCTAGTGTGTTTTGGGTGTAACATGAAATAAAACAATCTGTATATGAATTGGCATTACTTTTAGAGCCAAGTGTGGTCTGTCTGACTTTCGTGGATTGCTATTTCAATGGCCTCCTGGTTGTGTCCATGTGTTTGTAACATCTGACTGTTGACGTCTGCCTAGGTTGTCTTCAGTCAGTGAAACGCATGTGTTTTCCATTGCCAAAAAAACAGTGTGCTAGAAATTTTTCTGAATCCATGCCCATTGCGCTAGATATATTTAATGAGCATTGCAATCACACTTGCACATAAAGTAAGTATCTAGATGAGATAGGGCCTTAAGGATTAATTCTATTTAAAGCATAGATTATATAAGGTTCATAAGTCCGAACTACTTGGGACTAAAAGGAACTTAAATGCATAAATAAACAAGACACAGGTGCACATAACTATTACTCGATTGAAGTGTCTTGAGTTTATTTGGACATACATTCCTACCACACCATCTTACTCTTTCGAATACTACTTATTGTGTTGTTTTTGTAGAACTAGGAAACGGCCAGAAAATGATCTATCTGATACCAGTAAAACAATTACAACAATTACAAACTAGACTTTTCCTACAACCTAATTAAGCGACATAGGTTGTTTTCAATGTTTCTAGGTTCAGCTATGTAACTCTTTGGCTACATTCTCGTCGCTGGCTTCCTGTAACTGCTCGCATCAGATTTAAAACCCTGACACTGTCCCTCAAAGACAAGAATGGACCAGCCCCTACATACTTGAAGGCATTGGCAAAAGCCAATCATTACCAATAGCCTTTGAGCTTCAAGTATGGCTCGGCTCGACCCACCATCTTTTAAGATCCATGGTAGGCAAGGATCCAGGCTTTTTCTGTCCTTACATCGAAGTAGTGGAACAAACATCCCCTGAAGACCCTTCCTAAAGTGCTTAGGTGAAGTTTAGTATAGTGGTTACCATATTGATTTTGTATTTCTTATTATCTAATCTTAGCGGTATCTTTGGTCCTCGTCTATTTAAACTAGATAAGGGGATTTCTCAGTGAAGTAAACAGCAAAGCATGTTTACAAGTAAACTTTGTAAGTCGGTCTGGATAAGAGTCTGATAAATATTGTAAATGTTAAAGTATTAACTGTTTTTATTTTTTTATGATAAAAGTTTTGCAATGTGTGATCAGTGCATCTAAGTTAAGTTCTAACCTAACAACAACGCTTTTACGTCCTAAAACATCATGAAGAGATTGCAGGGTCAGATCCAGAGGCCAAACAGGTAGTAGAACATGACCATCTTTGAAATACCAAGCTTAGGTTTGATTTGTTTTGTATCACATTTATCAGTTTCCTGAAAGTGCCCTGCTTCTGTGTAAAACTGTCGAATGAGTAGTGTTTCGTGGCGATTTAGTAAAATGCTGAGAAACAGCGAGGGAGATGTGGTCACCCGGATTTCTAGTCCTCACTCCAAAGAGGCCCTTAATATTCTTTTAGGTTATTTGGTGACTATAAAGTGGCCCCTATAAAGTGTGTGAATGTGTGTGTCTGTGCCCTACTATGGAGTGGCACACTGTCTGAATGTAATCCACATCCAGAAATGACAAATGCAGCATCCATCATGCTCTAGTTTCCCTGCTCTTCAATATGTTTTGTCATTGGGATCGCATCCTGGTCTGCTGCAAATCCTATAGCTGGAGTTCACAATTTTGAAAGTAAAATTGTCTCTTGACACACAAAGGGTGTGTTTGTGTGCCGTTCTCACAAAGCCGTACTTGTTCCATTGACGTGAACACTAGAGCTGGTGTTCAAACCAGGTGGCTGGATGTTGTTGGTATGGGTGTACTGTAGAGGGAAGAATTTAACACAAACCTGCAAAAAATCACACACAGGATCTGATCTGAATTACAAAAGATGCCTTTCTTTATTGCTTCAATAAAAAATTGTCCCATACTGCAGCCCAGTGTAAAGTATATTTCCAAACTGTGTCTTTGTCATATACGCTGAGCCAGACTACATATTACTACATATACTGTGTAGATCCCCACAAAATTACCTCATGTCTCCTTTGTGTCAAGTTAGGGAAAGTTAGTGCTTCAGCAGGAGTTGAAGTGAAAAAAAGAAGCAAAAAATACTCCACAAGACGGAACTGTGGGAACAATAGTCAGGTAAATGCTTCTATGCTTCTTCTTCTCCAGGTTGGATTGTTAATAAATAATAGTCTACAAACAGAGCCGCGGGAATGGATTTAGAGTATTTTACAGGCCAGCCAGTGCCCACCCAGCAATTTTGGGAGCAAGGGCAGAAACAAACCTAGACAGGGTGGGAATATATCGCAGGGCACATACTCACATAGTCACACACTAATGGCCACTTTAGAGAATTAACCTAGCATGCATGTATTTGGAATGTGAGAGGAAACGAAGTACCTGCAGAAAACCCAAGCAAACACGGGGACAACATGCAAACCACGCACAGAAATTTCTCAGATCACCCCACTCGGAGATGAAACCGCAGTCCTTCTTTGTGTGAGTTTACACCACTACTGTGCCACCATGGTCAGGAAGGGCATCCGGAGAAAAACATAGATCTAAAATTGTGGACTTTTTAAAAGACTCTGCATTATCATTGCTATTTTTAAAATATTTAAGATTTATATCCAGAACCAAATGTGGCATGGTGGAGCAGTTGGTAGTGCTGTCAGCTTACAGCAAGAAGGACCCAGGTTCGATCCCGGGTGGGACGACTCAGGAAATTTCTCTGTGGAGTTTGCATATTCTACCTGTGTTTGCATGGGTTTTCTCCAGGTACACCGGTCTACTTCCAAGAACATGCATGTTTGGTTAATCAGTGTCTTTGAATTGCCAGTTAATACCCTGTCCCGGGCTTTTCCTGCCCTTGCGCCCAGAGTGGGCCGGTGGGCACCGGCTGGCCTGTGACCCCGTGTGGATTAAGTGGAAGTAAATGAATGTATGAATGAATAAGTTCTCCCTGCATTTGTGCGGGTTTCCTTTGGGTACTCTGGTTTCCTCCCGCATTCCAAAGACATGCAATTTAGGCTAATTGGTGAGTCTAAATTGGCCCTTAGTGTGTGACTGTTTGTGACAGTGTTTGTGTTTTTCCTGCCTTTGCGCCCATAGTGGCAGGGTGCCACCGGATTGCCTCTGA
>JAOUQT010014893.1:0-12020 GCA_025769995.1 Xyliphius kryptos | reverse complement strand
GGGAGAAGGTTGAGAGAGAGAGAGAAGTGCCGCTCTGATATAAGTGGTTCGCTATTGGTTGGGTGCAGCCTTTTTAATTACATTCAACCCTCTGTATTTTATCTTGTCTTATCTGGAAAAGTGGCAGCGAGACGGAGCATGAGGCAGGATCAGTTCACAAAGTGCAGGAGGTGGGAGAGGCCACAAGGCTGAATTAGCGGGCAGGAAAAGGATGTAGGAGGCGGGGCAGTCGAGTGCTATTGGCCACTAGCTCTGGCCCATCTGTACGCACGTCACCATGGAGGCAGCTGAACGCTGAGAAGGCAGAGGTGGGGTGGAGGAGGCAGAGAGGTGCACTGTCTATCACCTGCACTCCACCGCCACAGTGTTCTGGGTGGGGGAAGCTGAGGACGGACTCATGCCCGTATCTGAAGAGCCCGAGGATGTAGACGCTGTGGTATGAGACACTGCCAATCAGATAAAACACTTCAATTCAAAATCCTTCCATTTTGACATCTATAGGCATTCAAAGTAATTCAGTTGATCGCAACCGTACCTTCTCGCTCCTTCTTTTTTAATCTCTTTCGCCGCCGGTCGATAGAGGCCACCTCAGATTTTAAGGAAGTGTAGTACTTTCGGATTTCCTGCAGCTTATCTTGCAGAAAAGAGATGCGCTCAGAACTCGACATGTTGTCCAGCTCATCTGTAAAATCACACAATCAGAGTGAGCCAAGAACATGTAAAGACGCTCACCATCCTAATGATTTGACATCTGAACATTTCACAATGAACTTATGGTAAGTGCGACTCAACATTGTCATGACAACATTTCAGGAAAAAAAATGCATTATGCCGATAGCCAGAACTTTAGACTAAGTGCTGCAACTCCTAAGTTACACATGCAGCACACTCATGTGTTTACTTTGACCTTACAGGAAAAAACTCGTTTTCTTTTAAATGGATATGAATATGTACTTTATGGGACAGAGATGTTTTTTTAAAACTTTGATTTTCACAAAATATTTGTAAAGACTTTTTTGATTATTGCATAATAATCAATTATCGTATAATAAAGCAATAAGGCACGAGAGAGCGTGCATTATTTTGAATAAACCACAAGAAATAGATGTATTAGGCACGACGCAAAAGGGCCTTTACACCGCTTACCTGTGGTTTATTCCCAATAATGCACAACCTATTGTGCTTTATTGCTCTTCTAAAACGGTTACCAACACACTAGACTACAAAAGAACAAGATTTGACTCATTAATGCGTTGACTGAAAGCAAATCACTAATAAACTTGCCTTCCACGACACAATCCCAAGTTCATTTTTTAAAATGAACCCTGATGCAAGTAAAAGATTTCCGATTTCTTGAACAATCAAATACAGTCATCTAGTGGCCAAATTACAAAAAGCTGTTTATGAAAAACAGTTGGAACAAATGCAAAGCTTAGATTTCTTAGACTATAATTGTACCATAAAATTTGTAGTTGTCTCATGTCTATTTTACAACACTTAAATAGATACCATGTTTTATTTATTTGGAACTTAAAACAGTTCTACATTCTAATGGGAATAATGTAGAATTATTTTTACTTCTTCTCATCTAAAATACTATTAACCAGAAGTTAATAAACCATACTCCCAAGTAGTGCTCACTTGCTTACAAAAAAAAAGTCCTGCTCAAATCAACTGCTTTTAAGGTAACCATGATGTTAAACTTTTGTAATAAAAATAAACTAATATATAAAGTGCCAATATTAGAGTAAGCCTTCTGTGACTTCATTCAATAATCAGAATCTCTCATACACATCAGTATATCGCACAAGATGCACAGATCAGCGTGTAACTTCCCATTCCCTCTAAGAATCTGATGCAGTCCGACGTAGTGGATTGCTGTTTTAACAGTGCAGTTAGTACATTAAACTATTTCCCCCCAAAAATAAACACAAAAACACACCAAGAAGCAACAAAGCACATACAAGATATATAGAGTGCCTAGTGTTAATGTGACCAAACACTATGAACCCTCAGAATTAAGCAATAAACTTTATTTAAATGACTAAAACTTACCCAGCTGGAATGTCCACTTGTATGCACGAGGAGAAGGGAAAGACTGTTTGTCTTTGTGCTTGTCTTTTTCCATGTCTTTGCTGCTGGGAGATGCAAGCCCTGGACATCGATTGTGTTTATGAGCCTTGGTCAAGCTGGCGTGTTTTACGGGTGTCAGCTTGGAGGTGTCCATAGCAGACAAATCTTCACTGTCACTGCTGTGACCTGAAAATGATGGCAGAGAGGTCATGTCAGTTCCAACGATAATAACAAACTGCAATGCTGGCTGCTTACATACACAGATTTTGACCGATGTGACTATTGATCCAAAACAAACTGTATTTGTTTACTTAGTAAGCTGTTTAAAACACGCATTTCCATTTACACGTGTAAATAAACTAAAACTCCATGTTTGTCTGAATATCTTTTAATTGCAAGATCCCTAAACATGTGATTAGCATTTCATTTTGTCAATAAATTAAAAAAAAAAAAAAAAAAAAAAACAACGAAAAGAAAACAGCCTTTAGGAGGCGGATGTTACTACAGCCGCTGAACTGGTCTCTGCCGTTTACTAGAAGCTGTATACCATTGAGGCCACCGATAAGTCAGGGCAAACGGTATTCAATTACAGTCAATAACTTTATTGCAAGATACGATCAAATTAAGGCCATAATAAAGGACACTAACCTGCACCATTTTTTTCTGCTGAGGAAGCTGTGCTGTGCCGTTTCTGATTGCGTTTTGGCTTCTTGGCAGGTGAGCTTTCATTGCTGTCCAACAACCTTTTTTGAGCTAAAAGTAGTTTAAAGCAAATTATTAGTTTAAAAATATACATACACTCAAAACAATACGAGTACATTAGTAATTAGACACCACATAAACTGGACTCTGTGACACTGTGGATTAGTGGTTTACATGTTTGCCCGTCAATGCTGGAGATACAGGTTCAAATCCCAATCTGGGTTTTGATGTTCTCGCCATGTGCGCATGAGTTTCCTCCGATTTTCTCCCGCAGTCCAAAACCATGGATTCAAGGCAAATTAGCTGCCCTTAATTGTCCTATCCAAATTGCCCCATATAGTGTATGTGTGTCGGTCTGGGAGTGTGTACCCAACAATGGATTGGCACCCTGTCATGGGTGTATTCGCCCAGTGCCTTAAATGTTCTCCCCACGATGGGTAAAATAATGAGATGAAATCCACTCACCTCTTTCCTTAGCATCCCTCTCTAGCAAAGAAATGCTTGAATTGCTGGAACTGGCACTAGCATCAAAGTTCTCACAAAGTCCTTCATGCGACTCAGCTATACTGTCCGCCTCAACGGTGGCATCACTTTCACTTTTGATACTGTGAGACTCGTCCGGACTGGGTGCGGAGGACGGGGAACTTAGCCGAGGAGGCGCTGCTGCTGCCAAACTGGGTGGAACATAGAATGAGGGCTGCATGGACTGCACCTGACTCACAGCAGAGCTGGGAACAGGGGTCTTTTCAGTTAAAACTGGTAACTCCTCTTCCAAAGGTTTCTCCTTCTCTTCTGGGTCGTCCAGATCTTCGTGACACACCAGAGTTTCTGGGTCTATTAGCTCAAAGTCAGCGATCCCTGCAGTTTCTGCCTTCATCATGCAGGAGTCTGAAGGAGGTTCTTCTTGGACGTTGGCTTCTCGGGTCAGACAAGGCATTTCCATTTGAACTACTGGTTCATGAGGAGGTGTTTTAACTTGGGGTGGAGATGGTGGAGGAACTGCTGATGCAGGGACTTCATCTGCTTTCTGTTGAGCCTCTCCCAGTCTGTCTGTCTCTGAACACTTCTCTGGTGACAGACTTTTGGGTTCCTCTCTGTGTTCAAGGCGGATTTTCTTCTCGGGTGTCCGCTGCTCTGTGGCTTTGCGCTTCTTTAAGCAGCTCCTCTCCGGAGGCCCGATGTCCTCAGTGGCCGAGTCCGTATCAGAACCGTCAGAATGAGGTGCTTCCACTACAGGGTTGCTGTGCTCCATCTCCTGGGATTTCTTTACCGGCGATGGGTTCGGACAAGATTCTTCAGGCTCTGTGTGGTTGGTGATGGGAAGGATCTGGGAGGGCATTTCAGATACTGGCTCTCTCTGGCGAGGCCTTTTTGCTTTTGACCTAGGAGATTTCTCCTCGGACTCTAGGGACACAGCCATTTCCTCCTCAGTTTTTTGCTCCTCACCATCTTCAGGCAGTTGAATGTCCTCTTTAGGGTTTGTATGACTCTCCATCGCAGTCTGAACTTCTTCAGCCTTTTCTTTTTCTTTTTCCTGCTTTTCAGCCTCCTCCTCCTGCTTTCTGGCTGTGGCAGGATCAGTCGTTTCCACCCAATCAGGCTTCTTCTCAGAAAATTCATCACATTCACTCTCCTCCGAAGAGTTGCCTGAATCTGTAACAAGAACATGGAATGCCATTTGATTGTTTTTCAGGTCAATCGTAACTTCTTATGCTAATTGACATCATGTTCACAAGGTAACAGGTTTCTCAGACATACCAATAGATGCCCTGTCAGAATCATAGACACCAGACGGTCTCCTAATGCGCCGACGTGGAGTACCTACAAAAAAAAAAAAAACATTTACTATTGCACTTTGGTATACTGAGAAATTCCCCTTTTATATACACTGGTTATAAATTCCTTCATATTAAATTAGGACATAATGAAGACACTTACCCTCTCCATTAGGAAGGGTGGATGCATCTGATAAACGTGAGGTTTTTGTGCCTGATCTGCCCTCACTGCTGGGGGTTTTGGATACACTGCGAGAGGTGCTGGGAGGAGTGGTCTTAAGTGAAGGACGTCCCCGTTTTGCAGCCACTTTAATCTGTTTGTCCTCCTCTTTCTCCCCCTCATCTTTATTCTGTAAGATAGAGCAACGTGTGTCTACATGTTGAATTAAAAAAAAAAAAAAAAAATCTTGTCCTTTTTTCTTCGTCTTCTACTCCTCACTTACTTTGCCTTTCTTTCTTTGTTTTCTTTTCGTCCCACCTTTATCCGCAGGCCATATTATTCGATCGGCTTTAACCCACTCATCGTATCTAGAACGAGAATAAAAAATGAAAAAAATTATCAGATCTTTTATTGCCCTGAATACACAGATAAACACTAATTGTACACAAGGGCTTAAAATAAGACTAGTATGATAAAAATATTAAAATACCCAAAATGGACATTATTAAAAACACCTCCTTGTTTTTACATTATCCTTTGCATCAGCTTTATATTTTATTACCATAAAAGACACACTAGCAAAATTATAGAGTAGTCTGAATAGCTTCATGTTAACTTCAGGGCCATCACGGTGCAAATATTATTTAAGTGCCAGATCACTGACCATACATGAGGGTAAATATTGGTGGATTATTTATGTTGGGTAGACAGAGTTCCACCCTCCATGGTAATTCTCTGTTCACTGTTGTAAGTCTAGAGCTTGACAAAAAAAACTCAAATTTAAAGTTCAAAGTTCAAATGTATTTATTTATGAAAGCAGCTTGGTGTTCTAAGCCTAAATCCCTAAAAGCCAAAAAGACAGTTTTGTTTTGATCTAAAAGGAAGACAACCAAAGCTCAGGTCTTATTTTCCTTGAGTGACCAGACAGTGTTAGTGTAGGAATGTAAGAGACAGGTTGGGTCCATTCAAAAAAGCACGTATGTGAATAAATAAACTGATTCAGTTTCGTCATTACATTTTGTTGGAAATGCCTTATTTCCTAATTTATGCAAGAGTACTCAAAAACCTAAGGGGGTGTTTTAAATATGACTTGTATAAACAAGGAGATGCTTTACTCAAACTTTAACCAATTAATACTATGGGTACTGATACAGAGGTAAATCAGACAGTCAAGAGAAGAGTTGCTTCATGGAAATCAGTCGATAAAGCGAAACCTTTCTCTTATATCATCATGTTGGTCCTAATCACTGTCTCGAAATAAAAGCCAAGTGTACTTTCATGAAAGACTAACCTCACATTCCATCCATAGTAATGAACCAGGTAGAGAACTTCTCCATCATCGGTCTCTGTGTTCTTAATGTTGGCTTCATAGATTTTCTGAGATTTTCCTTTGCCATACTTCACTTTGACTTTTGTCCCAGTGACCGAGTGTTCAGATTCTTCATCGCCTTCACCACCCTCCCGCTCATCTCTGAAACATGTTTTTGGATTTAAGAATTGTGCAGGAGTTTATTCATATAAACTATTTGAACAAATTTATTTGAAGCAAACTTGAAAGAATCTGAATGTAAAAATTTTAAATCATGTAACCAACCATTTTTTTTACATTATAAACTGAGAGCAAGACACAAAATGCAAAAGTTAATCAGACAGCCAAGAGAGGGTTACATCACATACTTCAGGAAAGCAAGCGAAACCATTCTCTGGAATCATCACATTAACTCTGACAGGTTTGGGGCGAGAAAAGAAAGAAAAAAAAACTTGGGCAACATGTGACTTTGAAAGGTGCATTGGTGCCCCATTGCTTTTGGGTAAACATTAAAAAAAAAAAAAGTTTTCAGCCCCAATAAGGCCACATGTGGGATATTGTGTTAATACATGTGGGTGTGTCCCAATAATACAGAAACAACTGGGTTAGTGTTTTTGAAATTTGATGTTTTGATAACCACATGTTGGGAGGTTTTCCAACAAGTTCTGGATTAATATTCTAACCACATGGTAAATAAACCAAAGATGTAATATATATATTGTATATATACATTTATACTTTCAATACTTACAATATTTGCTAAAAGCCTCATTAAATACCTTTCTTTGAAACTGGGTCTTTCAACATCATCATCATCCTCATCTTCCTCCTCTTCCTCTTGATCCTCATCCTCTGATTCTTTATCGGATTCCTCTAGACGCCGGCTTCGACGTTTCCCTGGATTATCTCCTTCAAGCTTCTCTTTTAGCTCCTCTCCATTGCCTTCCGCTTCCCATACATCTTCACGCCGCCGCTCCTCCTTCACCTTTTCCTGTTTGACAGCCTCCTTCAAGGGGGTAACCGTGCAGCGGCGGCGGCTCTATTAAATAGAGACATGACAAGAAGATCGATTAACCTTTGTGACCAAATTTTTTTTCACAAAACTTAAATACAAAATGGATCAGTTACATTATGCCAAAGCTCACTTTACCAATCATACTAAGTCAAACAGTAAAGAAATATATATTTTTTTGAAATATAACAAAAAAACTAGTGTTTGAATTATTAGACATTTTAAAATAGTTAAGATATTTTACAAAGCATCATATTGATACAGTGGTTGTTTTCTACTGACCAGGGTGTTTCCCCTTTTACTGGTTTAATGTGTGATCATGTTGACAGCAAGTTATAACACCAATTAGACCCAAAACTTGAAAAATTTGCAAAAATACAAAGACCCAGCAATCCACTCACCCTGGGGGAGTACATATCTTTTTGGCTTTTCTCATCTTCTGCATCAGACTCATCTCCATCAGGTTTGTCTTTGACCAACTCTGAATCAGCTTTAGCCTGAGTCTGCCCACCTTTTTCTTCACTCCTCTCTTCCTCCTGCTTTGCACTTATGTCTGGCTGAGCGACTGGTCGGGGCTCATTATGGTGCACAGTCCGGAACTGGATCTGGGCTGACCGACAATATTCCTCAAAGCCATACAAGTACCTGAAACAAATCAGTTATTACATGGTATTAATACAAATTTACTAAGCATTCTAATTCAATATCTAGTATGGTTCTTCATATTCAGATGTAAAGTCTGGAGACTTGCATGTATAAAATTGCATAGGGTGTACAAATTAATGACATTTAGCTGCTTTGTCATGAATGTTCTATGAGATAATTTAATATTGCAAACACATTATTAATGTTCAATAAAGAGCTCTCCCTAAAGAAAGATTTCAAATTCTACATCTTTACATGCATTGGAATGCCAACCATTTTGTACATTAGTAATCTGAGAGCAATACACAGAGTGCAGAAGTTAATCAGACAGCCAAGAGAGGGTTACATCATATACTTCAGTAAAGCAAGCGAAACCATTCTCTGGAATCATCACATTAACTCTGCTAGAAAAAACCCTAAAAGATTGATTCACATCAAACTAGAGGGGAAACGGAACCCTGTTGAATTAGGAAATTTAGACAGCCCTGCTAAAACGATGCACATTATTATCGATTATTTTAAATATTTATCTTGTGAACACATTCCACTTATGACATTTTAATGCTAAGTTCCACTTACAGACCCTTATGACCTTTTCTGAATGTTTCCCAAACATATTTGCCGCTAGTTGGTTGGTGTCCCATCACATTTACCATGTGCATTGATGTCCCAATGATTTGGACTCCCAAAACAATCATCTGTGTTTGTGTGCTATAATTTTGCCCACATGTGATATGGTGCCACATCGCTTTGACCAAGTGTCAAAACTACAGTGGTGTCATCCTTAGTTAGGCCACATGTGGAATTCTGTGTCAATACTTGGCATAGTGCATATGATTTAATGATATTTGAGGGCGAGAGGGTATGAAAGGTACAGAGTACGAACTCAATACCATATTAGCAGAATAACATGGCCGCAACACAGATGCAAAGCTTTTTATAAACAAGAGTGAATATAAGGAACTAACGGAAGCCAGTGAAGAGAAGCCAGTAGTAAAGTCACATGGACTCGCTCTGGTCTTGTTGAACACAAGACGAGTTCTGGATCAGCTGTAGAAGCTTCGAGACCAGTAAGCAAGGCATTGCACTAATCAAGCCAGAAGAGAATGAAGACTTGAATAATAACCAAATAGCAGCTTAGTCGGTTCAGATCTTCTTGATTAATAGAATTGCAGGAATGAGTGAGTTTGGTGACTGGTTTCGACAGTTGTGTGAAGAGATTTTGGAGCCTTCAGTTTAAAGGGTCAGGTCATAATGAAATGAGGCTTTTGCAACAATGATCGACAGCCCTGGTTTTAACAAACACATTGACTGGTCTAATTAAAACACTGACTAGTGGCATATTCCTGTCTTATGGAAAAATGAACGCTACTGCATATGTTAAATTCATTTACATTAAAGGTAGATAAAAACAAAACCTTATTTTTAATGCTGTTTGATTATCTTGTACTTAATCCATATACAGAAAAGTTACAAAACTTTGTTTACAAATAAAATGACATTACGTGACTTACTTTTTATAAGCAGTTTTCACATTATATGAAGCAGCTGAATTCAAGACAGGGATACCTAAATCCATGTAGATTTGTTTCCACACAGATCCACTATCAATCTGTAACCGAGACATCATCATAACGGCGTAAATAACTTAAAATACAATTAGAAAGATTGTTGAAGTAACAAAGTACATTACTGTGCATCAGATAGCCAAGAGAAACATTACATCACTTAAAATCAGCAGTAAAAGCGAAACCTTTCTCTTTGATCATCATTAAAAACACCTGCACTTAGGACTGCATGTAAAGCACATGTACTAATGCCTAATGCTCAAGGACAACCATGCATTAAAAAGTACTTACATTATCACACCCTCCCTGTTGATGAACCAGCCTGAAAAGCTTGAAAAGGTTCAGGTCCTTATAGCCCAGGACTGGCGGTTTGTTGATGGATGTTCCTGTGAAAAGATATATTAAGGAAAGCGTTACACAGAATGTTTGTAGGGAAAGAAACAGCAGCATTGATGACACCATTTTCTTCTACGTTAAGAGGTTGAACAATATTAATGATTTAATTATTGCTATTTTTTTCACCATTGCAAAAGTAATCCAAATATATATTCACCTCTTTTTGAAAAAAATATTTCTAAACAGCATTACAAATTTATTTATTACAATCTAAACATTTTAAAATCTCAGCCAACTAACTAATAGCAGACAGCAGGACTTACAGTAAATGCTTATAAACTTGACCTTTCAAAAAACATCACTTTAAACTAAACAGTTACAAGTAAAAAGGGATTTATTTCATAAATATTTGGCCAAATTATTTTGGTTCCTAAATATTTATAGCACTCCCAGATAATGATAAAGAAAAAATCATGAACATGATGGTTACTTAAGCGTTAACCCTCAAACTAAAGCACATCTGTATTTTACCTCTGTCTTCCATAAATTTATAAAGCTGTTGTAGAAAGTGGTCCCTCTCTTCTGGGTCTGGTTCATCATCAGGCTGAAGACAATGGAAAAAAGAAAAAAAAGGTGTTGTGTAAAACCGCTTGCAGCGAACCAAAATAGTTGCACATTGAACTAAAACAAAAAAAATAATAATAAATGTACAGAACAAAAAATTTTAAATGAGACACTTTCCGTATCAAGAGCATTCAGTACATCAATAGCTCAAATCAGACAGCCAAGAGAAAGTTACATCACATGACATCAGTCAAGTAAGCGAAACCATTCTCTAGCATCATCATGTTTGAATAACCTTTTACAATTATTAAAGTGTAAGCTCAAACATTCTGCATAAGGATCAATGTATTATATTTAATGTGTATAATTGCAGAGGGAAAAAAAAAGAAAGATACCATAGTATTTGAAATATTGCACATATTTTTGGTCTGGTTCTCAAAGGAGGCCTGATGTTGCTCGATGCAGCAATTTTACTTGTGTTTTTTTTTTTCTTTTGAAGTAATTATGTAATGCTGCTTGATTTTTTGTACATGCTAATGAATCAATGGAAATAAAATGCAATTCAGTAACTTTCAAAGTAATATTTTTTTTGGCTAAACCTACAATGAAAGATTTGCCTCTGCAGTTGTGCATCAGTCGAGCATCAGTCCAGCATTAAAAGTTAATATTTCAAGAAAACACAACCAACTGTTAAGCATGGAAGTGGATTATCATGTTTGTGTTACAGGAGATATTACACTGATAGTGTAAAAAAAAATGATTTAATTAAATAACAGCAGATTCTGGAAGCAAAAACGTGACAGTTAGTGATATTAAAAATTGCTAAATTTAATTATCTACAGGAATTGCGGAATTGCTAGTAACTCAATCAGGATAAACATAACGTGATTGGTTGTGTAACATGCTCTATATACCAGAAATAAGGGGTGTGGTAGCTCAGTGGTTAGGGTGTCGGGCTGGGATTCTAAGGGTCATGGGTTCAAATCCCAGGTCCACTGAAGTTACCAATGTGGGTCTTTGAGCAGGACCCTTAACCCTCAGTGTTCTGACCCCAGCTATTTAGTGGGATACTTGTAAGTCGCTTTGAAAATAACGCGTCTAAAAATGACCAAATGTAAATGTATAAGAAAAAAACTTTTTTTAAATGCACATCAGAAAGCATTCATTTACATATCGGCAACTCAAGCTTTATGTATTGTGCGCATTTGGCTTTAGTAGGACAGCTCTTGTGATTAATCTCAAACCTATCCCCAATCCCATTTAGCAAACCTCTACTGGCTCTCAGCCAAGGCCTATAGCGTTCTTAAACACAGGAAGTGGGGGTTGCCATGGAAGCAAAGTCAGAAAGTAAGCAAATGGCCATTTGTCCGAATGCAAGGAGCAAAAAGAATGAGGTATTGTCATTAGGTTTGGGGGTTCACCTCACATGCTAGAGCCATTCACTGGTTTGCCCTCAAGGTAGAGCAACAATACAACATGTAAGGTAAAGACATTCCTCAGTCAAGTGCTGCAGTATTTACTCTCACTGCTGAACTCAGACCCAGCCTAGCACAAAGTTTCACTTTAGGGATGTCACTCAACTCAAGCAATCATTAGACTATTTCACACTCACCAAGGCTCTTGTACCATTTGCAACCAGAAACTCAATAAATTACATACTGCTGCAAAAAGCTATATGAACACACCGTATTTTAACATTTCCAAGTACTCCAAAAGAAACGTAAGAAAACTTCAAGATAGTGGGGTTGGTGGCTCAGTGGTTAGGGTGTTGGACTATCAATCAGAAGGTTGGGGGTTCAAATCCCAGGCCCACTGTAGTTACCAATATGGGTCCTTGAGCAAGACCCTTAACCCTCATTGCTTTCGGGTCCTGTTT
>JAOUQT010014885.1:0-12021 GCA_025769995.1 Xyliphius kryptos | reverse complement strand
TGCTGGTGGAGGAAAACGTTTCCTGACTTGCTCCTCCAAAACACCCCAAAGTGGATCTTGATACATCACAAAGACTTAAACCTGAGTGCAAATAAAGGCTTCTACTTTAAGTAGGAATTTTCAATTGTTTATAATGGTATCATATGACTTATTTATGGCAGTGTTTTTGCTCTAGGTACTATAATTTCAGGTCTACAAATACTAGCTGTGACATTAGAAATACATGGATATGCATTTTGTTAGTTGCTCTGTATGAAGCATCTGCTAATTTAGCAGTGTGGAAAAAGCCAAGCGCATTTGTAACAGCAATTCGACTCCTCAGGGCTGCAATAGCTGATAAGAGACTGGGATGCTCAATCATCTTATATTTATCCCATGGAGTACATCTGTGCATTCAACCTTCAGAATGTTATGACAGTGTATGACTTTGCTATAACAAATTCCATAAATATGAACATGTTTATGAACAAAAAACTTTTTCTTCTAACTAATTTCCGAACTGAGGAGGCATTTCAATAAAAAAAAATATTCCTAAATTATATGGGACAGAACACTTATTTGTTTGATCTGTGTTCATGCTGTAAAATAATTATTTGTACTGGTTTGGCTTCTCAGAAATAAAATATTTATTCAGGTTTAGCAAAATATTGTTTCTTATAGCAGCCCTAACAAAGCCCTCAGTTTATTTTGTGTTTGAGTAAGACGGTAACCAATTGCCAAAGAAAATGTTTATTGGCACCACCAATAGCGCCAGAAGTTTCTATTGGCAGTAAAATTAATCCAGGTAACTAAAACATCACACTAGAATGATTTTTTAAAAAATTGTATTACCTTGTATTTGTATTAATAGTCCTTCAATGTGGATATGCACATAACATATGCTACATTCATCAACACATGCACACATGGCAAACATGTGTGTGACCCTCATCATCTCTAACCCCTTTCCCTTTGGACCACTCATCCCTCTGCTTTCTCTCTGTGTAAATTAATAACACTTCCCTCACACATCGATCACTTTTTTTGCTAAGTGACATCAGGCAGGACTTCACTTGCTCTATGAACTTTTATTTCGACTCCATAGTACTCCCCCATCCATCCATTCAATTATTATTTCCTGTTTAATCCAGAGGGTCAGCCGGTGCCCACTCAGCAACTCTGGCGGCAAGGCAGGATCAACCCTAGATAGGGCGCCTTTCTATCAATAGGCACACACATACACACATTCACACACTAAGTGCCACTTTAGAGACACAACAATAAGCTAACATGCATGTCTTTGGCATGCGAAAGGAAACCCGCAGAAAACTCGAACCAACATGGCGAGATAATTCAAACGCCATACAGAAATTTCCAGAGTCATCGCACCTAGGGATCAAACCTGGGTCCTTCCTGCTGTGAGGTGACAGCAATGCCTACTTTGTCACCTTGCCCCTCTCCCATTACCCAATGGAGAGTCAGGAAACAAAATTTATATCTCTCCTTGTTCATTGGTTCATCTACACAACTGTCCTGGTGATGAATTGTTGAACTGGGGTGTAGTGGCCCCTTGTGCCTGAGCTTTGTCGGAGTTTAGAATCTACAGCACAGTCTAACAAACACACACATGCACACAGAATTAAACAGAAAAGGTATTTTCTGGATTTAAAAACCCTCAGAAATAATGATACGATTGAATTACCCATCATATCATCACAAAACACTGATTACACTATAAAAACACTATCAACTAAATAAGTATTACAGCAAAAGGCAAAGCATGTGATGCTTCACTCCAGAGCTTGGAATACACTACACTGATTTTCATACATTTTGATTCTCTGCTACTATCGTATATAAATTGAGGTATATAAAGAGGTTTTTTTATCGTTTAAAACATACACATACACTTCTCTCAGGGAACAGTTTTGGCTTAACCTAAGAAAGCCATTTTATGGCTCAAATACTATACTACTTACATTTTAGGAAAGAAATAAGAAAATAATTAGCATTTTACTGTTGTGAATGTTTTACCTAATATAAGACAAATTGCATACTATAGAGGAATAGAGTTAAGTCAGAATAGTAAAACATGTTAAAATAAAATGAAATTTCAAATATGCCAATATTTGGCATGACATTTTAAAATGACATTTGATATGTTGTCCATGTTCTCTTGTGAATACAATATCACTTTTTTCAAATTTGTAAATTATTGAATTCCGTTTTTATTTACAGTTTGTACTTTGTCCCAACTTTTTTCGAATCGGGTTTGTAACTTTTTAATGCTATTCTAATTTAACAAGATGCACCAGTAAGTACTACTGTACACTATATACTACTGTAATGACCTGTTTCTTCTGTTTTAAAGTAGGTAATTTCCACCTAACATGCCTGCCTCCGAAAAACTCAGCTGCCCCAATTTTCTACTAATACACACCCCCAAACCACCCATGCATTACCCAAATCCCCACTGAATTTTCACAGTGCTAGCCACAGACCTATATAAAGGAAGCCCAGTGTCCCTAACTAACACTACAACACCTGACAGAACAGAGCGAAGAATGAGAGGCAGCTAAGAAGTGCTATGAAACAGTAGCCGATGGGAGGAAAATGAGACTGGACAAGGGATGATGGACAAAGTAATTTAATAAGTGGAAATAAGAGTGAGGGTGATTGGTATGACAGAGACATGACGAGAGAGTAGGCAAGTAAGAAGACAGGCACAGAGAGAAAGAGAGAGAGAGAGAGAAAGGCATATGATGAGAAAAAGGCAAAACAGACGGGAAAAGTATCAGTGATAATATGTTCCCCTCATCTTGTCTTCTGTTATACATTTAAATCATTTCTCCTCCTTGCTCTCACTTTTTCTCCATAATCACTTACTGCAGAATGTGTGCTTATAATAATAATAATAATATTACCACTCTCTTCGCTATCTTCTTTCACTGCTCGAATTTGTTTCAAGTTAAAGCCTGTAGCCCAGTTGCTGCAGAGTTATGCCCGATTATGATGTGGTTGGAGACATCAGGGTTCAAGCACCACTGGACCGCGGATCGTCACACAATCCATTACTTAGTGCACAGTTCAGTAAGCAAGGACTATGGAAACCAGTAAAATCCTACAGCACAGTGACTGATACAGATGTTTAAAAAGAGGTTTGAAGTTAATAGAAGAGAAAAGAGATGATAAAACTAACATGAAGACAAGTCTAGACTAGAAGCCCTCAGATATTAACATACTTTCAGGTTTCTTTATGACTGCAAATGACTGCCAAGATTGAAATAACATTTTATACCAGAACAGCAGTCTTTGAATTCGTGAAACAACTGATGAGATTTATTAACTTAATGTTTGCAGAATTCAGAGACAGATATTATACACTATATTTCCAAAAAGTATTTGCTCACCTATCCAAATCGGAATCTGCTGATCCAATCACATTCATGGTCCATAAAGAGTCTAGTGTGGATGAATTAGACTGGCCTGCACAGAATCCTGACCTTAACCCGACAGAACATCTTTAGGATGAATAAGACCGGAGACTGAGAGCCAGGCATTCTCGTCCAACATCAGTGTGTGACCTCACAATTGCGCTTCTGGAAGAACAGTCAAAAATTCCCATAAACACACTCCTAAACCTTGTGGGCAGCCTTCCCAGAAGAGTTGAAGGTGTTCTAGCTGCAAAGGGTAGACCAACGACTTATTGAACCCTGTTTATAAGCTCAATACGAATACTTTGGAAATATAGTGTATATAAAATATATCCATACTGAACAGATTTAGACTTTAAACTATTAAATTGATTATACTGTTGCTCTACATAATAAAGTTCGTTATTAGAAACACACTTCGAAGCACACGCTAGTGCTGAGCAAAAAAATATTAAAAATGATCCGGGCCCTTTCATGAAATCTCTGGTTTCATTTACCAATTATAACTCAGCTACAGGATTCCTAGGTTGATGCTGAACTTGGGTTAGCGTAATATGCAGTTTTACATTTTTCCTGTGTGGGATTCATTATGCTGGTATGTGCTTTGGCTATTTCAAGTTACATTTCTTAATACGTCTGTTGTTAATATCTGTCCGATGATGGGCTGGCACCTCAACAAGGGTGCCGTTTTCCCACTGCAGATGCACCTTTTAACTCCACCTTGTCTTTGTCTTCCCACATTGATTGTTTTAGTGCTTTCTAAAGATTTGTGAATGCATGAATGTCCTGAAACTGTAAAAACCCCCATAACGTCCATTTGACAAACATTTTTTCATCACAGTTGCCATAGTGTATTGGTTGGTGCTGAGGGTCATTGTAAGCCTGTTCTGTGATGTGGTCAGTTGCATCATGGGTCAGGCTCCACTGAGAACTGATTCATCACGCAATCTATCACTTACTGAACAGTTGAGGGAACAACAGCTATGGAGACCAGTAAAACCCTAGAGTAAATGAAACAGAGATCAAAAGAAGTTTTGAAGTTGTGAAAAGTGATGATGATAAAGCAGAACATCAGGCATTTTACAATTGCTTGTGATCTAGAGTTCCTGTCAAATTGCTCACAGGTTGCTGTGTAACTGCCGAAAACTGCATGACTGGAATAATATTTTGTACCAAAACTCTAACGTTTGAATAAAGGTTTTCAAAATCCAGGGTCTCTGGGTCAATCTTCAGCAATGATTACTGTTAATATTGAGTGTTGCTAATGTGGCCATCAAACTGTTTCACCATGATCCTGACCAGGGGAAAATGGTTTAATTGATGATTTAATTAAACATGTTTTTTTTTACAATGCATATGCAAAACGTTTACAACCTAGTTCACATTCGCTTGATTTTACAAAATTACTTTAAATGTGCATCCAGAGCCTCTCAAAAACTGTATTTAAAGGTCTTTGTTACATTAAGTTTCATGACAACCATCCCTGAATATTTTATTGATACTACTGCCAAACAGAGCGTCAAAAAGAACCAAAAGTGTTATACATCCCCTTGTCACTTCATAATGGATAGTACCATTATTGTTTCCCCCTGCTTCCACTTTTGGCTAATTATCGAGTTCATCAGTATTTTTGGAATAGAAACAAACCTGGACTAATTTGGTGTTTCTAATTATTTAGACATTTAAAATGTTATTACATTTACATGAAATTTACTTATGATTTATAATAATCCAGTCCCTGTTGCTTGTACCAAGTGCACCGAGTTTAAGGTTAATCAGATTCAAGCTGGTCAGAGCTAGGAAGAATTTATCAGATGTTTAGTTTATCTCTGGATGTAGTTTTAAAGTTTAAACCTAGTCAACGGCTCAGATAAAATAACGAAATATAATTGTGAATATAAAAAATAATTAAGGAAATAGATAAGACAGATTATAGTGGAACTCACAACCAAAAGCACTGTGTAGTATTCAATGCTGTCGTTTTATATAACCTGCTATTCAATAGTATATTTCAAGGTTTTAACAATAATGATGACCTCATCACATATTGTAAAGTGCTACACTGCTAATGAGGTTCATGGACAAGGCTAGTCAGTGTTCTATCTTTGTTTGTTTAAGGAGGAGACGACAAGTGTGATAGCCCCTAGGTCACAGGTTATGAACTTCTTAATAGTCATTCCATAAACCATACAAGAAGCTCTCTGTCTTTTTGCAATAAGTCTAAGTCTTTCTCATGCACTTTACACGATCCACAAAAACATCCTTAGACATTTGGACTGATTTAAGTTGAGGAAAGATAACTCTTCACTTATCCGCAAGTACACACACCGCTCTTACACACCCACTAACGCACATTCTGCATGCTGACAGGAAGATAAATGAGAGATGCGGTAAATTAGCCGGATGGCAGTGCTAATGGTGCGTGGTCACTTGTGGCTGGAGAGTGTTAAATGTGGCTTTTAATGTGTCAGGGGAGACTTGTTTTGGCCAAAAAAACATGATGGCATATTTGAAAAAAAAAAAAATCAGTTGGTTAGTTTTCCTAGAATGAGTAAATAAAATGCCAAGTTATAACAAAAACATCTGATTTTTTAATTCAACCCTCTTATAAAGAAAATGATTTTATATAAATAAATAAAAATAGTTTTATGTAAAACTAGCAAAATTGAAATCTCACATGACCAAGATACAAAGTGAAAGCATGGCATGTTGTACGCCAAAACATTTCCACAGTATCTCTATTTTTAATTAGGCAGTTATTTAAAATACCTACATTTGTAATAAACAAATCAGCATTGTAATAGTTTTGGTATATTTTGTAAAATTTTAATAATATCAAACAAAGCACAAATGATGATAATCAGCAACAATAGATGACCTAGCTAATTTAACCTCAGTGATACCAAATACTCCTCTAAAACTAGTAATGAACAAAAAGTGCTATTTTATGAATTATGAGCATTCAATTTGAACATTTAAATCGAATATACAATACAGAACCTGAAGAACCATGTAAGATTGGCATTTCGTATGAATATTTCAGTTCATTCCTGTTCTTTTTTTTAGCTAAATAAAATTTTTTTGCACTCCTGTGCAATCAGTAAATGCAGATTAAATGCAACATTCACAAAAGCAGCAACCCAAAGTCTTGTTTTTATTCCCTTTGTTTTGGTTTAGTTTTCTTTTAGAATACAGAAAGGAAGTTGTCTTTGTCCTGTGCTTTTTTTAAAGATGAATTAAACAATTCAGACAGACCGGAACTGGTCAAATAGTGAGCCTGTCACTAACAAACCTGAATGGAGATGTGATCCGTGAAGCTAGTCTTTGACAATCAACCCTCCATAGAGTTATGCAGGGTACGTGTATGTGTGTGTGTGTGTGTTTGTGCCTCCGTCCATGCATGCCATGGGGACCACAATGCACTGTGTGTGGGAGAGTGATACTGAGCCAAAGCAGCATGTGAGCAGGTGTCAGTGAAAGCGCAAATGATGGATGAATCTGAATGAAAAGATGGAGAATGAGTGAAAAAGAAAAAAAAAAAACAGCAGGTGATAGGGAATAGAATATATACAGCCCTCTCCACAGTTCCTGCTCTTTAACAACCAGATCAACATGTGGGGGAATGTGAGTCAGTTCCAGATGGGGAAAAAAGAACTATACACTTTTTGTTCCAGGGCCAAAAGTGGTCAGTTGCTGTATAGCACTAAATAATTCAACATTTACAGAGAAATGCAAAGATGACCCAATACCACTTCATTTCAGAAGTCCAATTAATAATCAGATTGTAATAATACTTTTACTTGTTTGCTATTTTGGCGTGAATTTGACAATTTATATAATTAAAGAAAATTAAAGATAAGAAAAATCTTGCTTGACTAGCACACACAGCACAACAACAACAACAACAACAACAACATGTAAAATTCTTTGAAATACTGTAAAGTGACCAAAAGGTCACATTGCTGCAAGGTATGTATAGAAATGACAAAAATCACAGACAAGCGTGTTAAAAAATTGTGTTTATCCCATCAAGCTTTTATTTATTCATAAAGATCCTTCAGAACTTTGGTCGGCACAGTGGTTAGCACTGCCACCAGACAGTAAGAAAGTCATATTTTCTATTTCTGGGTGTGGTGTGTCTTAGGTCTTTTCCGGTGTGAAGCTTGCATATTCTCCCTGTGTCTGTGTGGGTTTTCTAGGTGTTTCCTTTGGTTTCCTCCGACAGTAAAAGACATGCAGTATACTACTTTGTGTCTCTAAATTTCCCCTAGTATGTGAGTGTTTGTGTATGTGCCTTATGGTAAGGTGGCACAAGTTCTGGGCACTGGCTTTCCAGTATTACGCCATGTGCTGCCGGATGGGCACTGGAAGAATGAAATAGAAGTTGCAAATTTTCTGCTGATTTTTTTTTTCAAACAACTCTATGGGGTAAAATTCACCAGTGCTGAATTGACATGGACTAACCATCTAAAATAATCAAATGGGACAGATTACACATCAATTCACTCAAATATCATATGTGCATTTAGTGAAATCTTGACTTAAAATACTTCATACACTTAATAACTTTATATAAGTGCATTTCAAGTAAAAAGTAAATTTTTATATTTTTCCATCTGTTCAGAGAAAAGATTCTAGTTTTAGCCCATCCTAATCACATACAGACTGCAGATTTATTTGGGGTAAAACATGGAGCATTTCTTGAAGAGTAGCCAAAGTAGCAGATCACCACATACCATCACTTCACACTTCTACCCTCTTGAGCCTCTTCTGAATGCTCTCGCACTTGCACACTTCAGGCTAAATAGAAACATACAGACTCCTATTGTATTTCCCAGATGGGTCGTCTTCTTCCTGATTTATTTTGATTACAAGCTGCATGTTTCGCATTTCTGGGTATTTTTCCAATTTCCTTGTGACTAGAGAGAGGCAACAGGAGGTAAGTAATGGAGGTTTTCATTTTACGGTGCCTATGTACTATTAAACTTTTTTTGTAAATGACCCGCTCTTCCTTATGTTCCTTCCTTCACCTGTCTAACTAATGTATAATTTCTCTTTACTATTAAATCGATTTCTTATCCTCTGTTTATAATTTGTGTAATTAGAAGGCATATCTAAGAGCAGAATTTCTATACTCAACTCAAACAAATATCAATGACGCAGAGAGCTTTCAAATAACATATACAACTGCTTGTCAACTACACTGATACCGTGCCCTCTTCTTCAACCCCACAGCAATGCTTGGGAAAAAAATTGTCATTGTTTACATCATATACAACATGCAGAGCACATGACACATGCAACTGCACTCTAACGCCTAATCCGCAACCTGTTTAAAGCACTCAGATGATGCAGTGGTGTTTATATGACACAAATATGTTGTCTTTTGTAGACAACATTATCTAGCAATAATTCTGATCAGCTAAGCAGACACACTGTTCTGCCCTCACAGACATGTATGAAATATGAATCTAGACAGACAGTTAACAAAATAAAAGACTTCTCCAATACTAGGCTATCTCTTTATGCACCGTTTACTAAAAAACTGCTCTTTTATATAATCTTAGTAACTGAAAGTACAAGAAGAGATAAAATAACATTAAACATACTGATTATTAAGAGTTCGAGCATACATACAAGGTATTTATAGGTACCACTACTCATAAAGACGAATAAACCTCCAGACTGACTAGAGCATCTGAATCTTGGATGCTTACAATGGCTACTAACTATATTCTAGAACACAGCTATTTATATGCTTTACATGTTGATAATGGAATCTATGAAATCGGGAATATTTCACAACACACTCTTCTATTTCTATGAAATAACACTATAATTGCACCCACAAGGCACAACACACACATATGTAAAATATCCCAGTTCCTCATTTGGCGATCAAATAATCCCAATGAGTGTCAGCTAGTACCATTCTTAAGCCTTTTGATGAAGAAACCTGCATAAAAACCCTGATGAATAGAAATATGATCCTATAGTGTTCATGCACTATATCATGCATTTTGTCATTAATGTCACTTTAATGTAAGCATAATGTAACTATTATATCACTTTGTATTCAGTGCACTTAGCAACAGATGCACGACCCTTAGCAAATTGAGTATATTATTCAATGAAGAAGTACTGCTTTGTCATTTCAGCATTTAAACTCTCATTTGCAAAACGCATGCCTTCTCTCCTTTTCATCAGTCCTCTGTCAGGCGGACTGAAGGAGAGAGTGAGAGTGAAGGAGAGGCCAAAGTGTTGTGATGTGCATTGTCTTGATACTTTTGAGAGTCTCCATATTGTATCACCAAACATTGTATTCCTACACCTACATGCCTTAAACACAAAGCTTCACATATGCCCACTAATATCAAGCTACACATGCTGCTGCTTAGAAAGAACTTGACCCCATCTATTGGCCCTAGTCTGGTCTACTTCACAACTTGGTCTACTTCCTGTTTGAGCTTAAAAATAATTGGTTCTTGCTGAGATGGCTATATGAACTCACCTACACGATTACATATAGGAGTTACAGACTTCTTCTGTAATTTTTTTCATCTATTATCAACAAATGAGGATAGGTTTCCATTTGAGACTGGTTCTTCTCAAGGTTTCCTAATCTCATCATCTCATGGAGTATTTCCTTGCTAGTTTTTTGGCCGGCTTGCTCAATAAGGATAAAAAATTTAAACATAAACTTCATAGTTCCTGTATATCCTGAATAACATTGCGAATTTCTGCGAATAACATTATACTACCATATGCACTATAAATGCTATCATTATCATGCTTCTAAATAAATGACCATTATTAATATCAGTAAGTCAACTAGCAATGTTTTATACATGCACCACCTATTTCATCAAAATCATCATCCATATAACATTTAATTTATTTACTTTACAAAATCAACCAGTCATGTGGTAGCAGAACCATGTATAATGATATTAAACAAGAATGTCAGTGCTAGCGCATATGTCAGTTCAAGTGCATAAATATGGCACTGCATCGTTTTTCGTTCCAAACATATCTGTGTTTGTGATATAATACAATAGAAAATTGTAACCAAACAAAAAAATGTAACATAATTTATTTGTAACATATACATTATTGCAAAGTTATTATTGCATATACCAGCTCATTAGAAAGTTAGAACAAAGGGACATCCACAGAGTGACTGCCCTGTTGGCCCTGGATGGGAAGACTGTTAAGGGCCTTACTTAAGGACCCAAACAGTGGTAGGTTGAGTGGCAAGGAGCTTGACCCCCTGACCTTTTTTTCATAAACCCAGAGTCCTTACCCATTGAGTGACCACCAGTGATTTGCGTGCACAATATTAATGAGTTTACACAGAATGTTGCAAAATGTTATTGAAGACAAGGTGTTCATTAATTCATTAGCAGGCTTATGTTAGAAATGGCCTTGAACAAGGCTTTAAGACTGAACTTCTTAGCTAAGTGATGGCCTTGTATTCCATTTCCATTTCAAGACAATGTAAATAAAATGATCTGGCAAATATTTCATCCATTGATCCTTATGCATTCAATTTTACTATTCACCTTTACTTCATCCTGGTGTTTGTTGAAATGGATATGAATTTAGACACTACATACACACACACACCCACTTACATGCACTCTCACGCAATCATTCACTAATTTACTCACAACACTCCTGCTGGAATGATTTTGCGAGGTGTGAGGAAACTGGAGTACCCTTCACACAGGCAGTAATCCAATCCCAGCCTTCAACTATGGACCCTTGAACTGAGAGGCAAAAAAATACGCTGAATGCTGATGATGCTTGGTTTTCCTTTACACCTAACAAAAGTTTTTCACATTTACCATAATTTTTTTATTCCTGATGCACTGAAGAATCCAAAGTTAAGATAAAACTCACACTAATGTGATATTTTCCAAATGTGTAAAACATTTTAATAGCATTTTTCTACTGCAGGATGGATCACATCTGGCAAATTTCAATACTCAGCTTTCCCCCCATGCAAATTATGATGGACAGGAGCACAGCAACCTACAAATTAAATACAGCCTTTGCTATGGCTATTTCCTATGCTATTGTCTTTACTAGACTTCATCAATGTCTATAAAATGGTTTAACACTGTGCAGACAGCAGGTGGTAAGTACGTATTATAGACAGAAAAATGCACTTGTCCGAAAGTTTATTTAGCATTTATTTTAACAGCTTAAGAATGTTTGGACAAGAAAATGCTCATAGACCTGATCGTACAGATTCAAAAGATTACATAAATGTTTTAACATGACTGGTGCAAAAATGATTAGGTTTAAGTTCATGGAGACAGAACACTGAAGAATGTTGTAAAATAATTTTTAAGCCCTTCCTTTGATATTATATTTCGTTTTATATCTTTGAGGGAAAAAGTTTTAAAATTCAAGTACATCGTATATCGTAAGTCAGTCAAGCTAGAATGAAGAAAAGGATAATGGAAAATCTCATTGTAAATCTACTGCTGAAGCAGTTTTGAGATATAGAAATGTGTCAGTTGCTGCTTCATACACAGGGGTTAGACAATGAAACTGAAACACCTGGTTTTAGACCACAATAATTTATTAGTATGGTGTAGGG
>JAOUQT010014879.1:0-12021 GCA_025769995.1 Xyliphius kryptos | reverse complement strand
ATTTGTTTGGATGTTTGTGCGTTTGTGGCTGCCTGTTTAACGTGTTGTGCTTCGTCTTCCCACGGCTGCTGATTTACGAGGACACAGACTGTATTTGGTGGATTGGAACCAGCAGCCCCCTAATCCTGACTCCTCCTGTGCCACAATCATCACCTTCAGTCCTTCATGTTTATTCTTAAATAATAAATCTCCCTGCAATTCTGTTATTTTCTGTGATTTTTGTACGGGATGGCAACCTTGTCCCATAACAATGGTTTGCGTGAAGTAAGCATGAAGTAAACGCCTACAACTTTCACGTGCCGTCAGCTGAGTTCTGCACAAGTTGCACTCAACCTTAAGCCACTCCTAGTCCAGCCCTCTGCTCGACTTAATTGTTTTATAACACAATTATATCATTTATCATGAGACAATTATCCTTTGGCTACATTTACATGGCCCAAGCCTAGTGGACATGGGCTCAAAAGAACTTCTGAAAATCATTGTCACCAATTAACCTAACATGCTCGTCTTTGATATGCGGGAGGAAACTAGAGTACCCAGAGAAATACCTCGCGAACGTGGGGGAGAACCTGCAAAACCCACACAGAAATTTCTCCAGTCACCCCAGCCATGGTTCAGACCCAGGATCTTCTTGCTGTGCTGTGGCAGCACTTAATGTAGTTCATGAATTAAAAAAGCAGTAAAGTTAAAAACTGAGAGAATGTGCCAACTGTTCTGGAAATGGGGTTTGTACAGGATATTGATGCTTATTTTTATGTCACCTACAAAAAAAAAACTTTAAAAATTTTAATTTGCAGAGTTAAAACGCCTCAATCAGGCACATGAAGAGATCGGACATGACAGGGCTTGTATACCTGCAGGAAATGTTTTCTCATCAGAGCCTCACGTCACATCCTTTAGGAAAACAAAATGTAGGTTAGAAAAAAAAATTTGGATTTGATTTGGTCTGGTTTTCACAACAAGCCTACACATCGAAGAAGGCTCTGATTAACCCTCGAGCTTACTTTCGTCATTGACGAGATTTCAGGGGAATGACTCAATTATCAGGACTCGGGGTGTAAAAAAGCTGAAGTAATGACACACACACAGTGGGACTTTCGTTGTTTCTCATTGGTTAGTTCATTGTTTCAGGAACCGACACTCGACACTTTTCCGGGTTCGGGCTCTCTGGCTTGATTTAGGAGGAGGATTCCAAGACAAATCAAGCCGAGGTCACTTAAATATAACAGCATAATTACTGCTGGGTTACGAGATCATTTCCAGCCATTGTGAGAGCAGGAAATAAAACTGAACTGCAGCCAATCAGTGGCTTTGTGCTCTTCCAAATCACCAACCTAAACCTCAGTAAGTGTGTAGTTTTTTCCCCTTACTGATTAGTGCAACGAGCTTCCATTCTCCAGGACACAATGAAATCAGTTTTATTTTTTCCCCAAAATTCTTTTTTTCCCCTTGTTTCTTTGTTCATAGATTTTTTTTTACTGAAATTAACTGCAATTGCACGGTCCAAGCAATTACCCTCCAAACATTAAAGAACAGTCGTCTAAAATACTCTGCCTGAAAGTCTATTTTTAAAACAGTACACTTCTAAAATGATGTCCAATTACCTTCAGGGAAATATTGTCAAGACTAAGCAAACATATTCAGACTAATCCAGAAAAACTTAGCGATGTTAAGCCATGAACCGTCCAAGAACAAACCTGACCTCTGTAAATCATTCATCAGGTCCGGAGAAATGTACCTAAATACCTGCAGCTTAAAACGAGTCAGTACAGACATACTGTTTTTCTAATTATTATTACTACTCTATTATAATTATTGTTATTATTTAACATGATTTTTTAATATATAAACATGGGACAAGTGCTAAAAAATCCAACATGTCCTAATAGACATGTGCTTGTTTATAGCCAAGACAAATACTGATGCATTCATTCACAAAACTTGCTTTTCTCTATAAGCAAAACACCATTTATTGGGATGTGGTGGTTGTTTTTTAAACAGCTGTAATGTTTATAATTTCACAGAAAATTCTAGACAGACGGCACTCTTTTTGCACTTTATATGACTCTTACAGTTTATATCAATTCATACTGTCACACACTAATGGTAATCGTAAATAAACGGTAGACATAATTCTCCTAAATGACCAGCGAGGCAAGGCAGGTTTATTTGTACAGCACCTTTCATACACAGTGGCAGTTCAGCTTTGACTGAAGAAAAATTAAAAACCAATAGATAAAGTGCTTTATTAAGGGGTTCTCTGCCCCAAAACTAAAAATAGCTGATTATTTGACAAATCCCCCCTCCCAGAGTTATAGTTAAAGGTTATGGGTGCCAGAGCTTTCTTTTACAAACCCCCCAGACATGGAACTCAGACATGGTCTCAATGTTTAAGTCTAGGCTCAGGACATATTTGTTTAGTAAAGCATTCCATTTATGGTTTTTAGTTCTTCTTAGGTAACGATGCAGACCTGGACAGCTCATGGGGGAATTAGAGTGTTTGGTAAACTAAGACTTTTGGTCTCCCCTGCACTATCAGATGTTCACTAAGGTTTTTTGATGATTGAGCATCTGAATGCTTTATATCCAAAGGAACATTTATGTCTGTGTATGTTCTGGATCTCCAATTTAGTTTGTAATTGGGTTATCCTGAGTTTGTACTCAATCACACTCCATATTTTTTTTAACTGCCCTTTTACACTGATTATACATGATTATTTCTCTTTTTTTATGCCAAGTAACACACACTGCTACTGAGAAAGAGCTGATCCTGACCTCGTCTCATACAGCTGCCTGATCTAACCCGATGGTCAACTTCCTGCGGGTGCTCACATCATATCACACGGAATGACCAGTTCCTGCTGGGAATATCCAATAGACTTACAAACAAACACATTTACTGACACTTTTTACAGACTTTTTAATCTGTTATAACCCAATTGAGGATAGGATTTACTTCTGACTTTGGGTCCTCTCAAGGTTTTTTCCTCTTATCATCTAAGCACAACGCAAACACTGTTTTTGCTGGAAGTGCAATTTCTAATCATTATCATTTTACAGAAGAACGCTAGCATATAAGAATCTTTCAGAGAAGAGCCATTTCAGAGGTTTACATGCATGTTAAAGTCATGTGATCTCATTCTGACATGCCCCAACAGGAGGCAGATGAAAAATTCAAAACAACCAGGTTTTGTGTTCGATGCATGAAATGGTCACTGCAACATTAAAAAAAAAAACTAAACGCGTCCAAATATTCCCTCCAACGCCCAAAATGTTACACTTCGCATCTTAATTACGCAACATGATAGCTGATGCTAGTACCATGTTTACCACCAGTACTGGCGACTGTCACTTAACGCGGGGACGTGACCGATCCGGTATATGATTCACTGTGTGGACCACGGATAAAGGGAGTGACCGAAATAAGACGATGGTATGTGATTCTTAAACCAATCATCCTCCGGAGAAACTCAACCTTGATTAGAGATTGACTAAAAATTATAAAATAATTGGTGGACATTAATAAGACTGGATAAATGCATTCCTAACAGGTAAACCGGTTAATTCCGGATCCTGTTACTGTAATTCGCAAAAAAATAAAAATAAAAAGGGCATGGGAATTACATCAAATTATAAGTACTTATACAAATGTCATCTAAGTTTATATGCAATTACACTAAATAATCACTGGATTAGTAACACCTGGCATGTTGGGAGTTGGCAGGTCTTTTTTTGGTCTTATGCCTTTCCCAGCCACCAGGGGTCGCTACAGTGAGTAAATCACATTGCAACTGACACCTTAAGACAATTAAGCACCTCTAATTCACCTAACATGCATGTCTTTAGACTGTGTGTGGGGGTGGAGAACTAAACTACGCTCAGGGGTCCAAAGACATGGGGACAACATTCAAACTCCCATAGAAGGTGCTGTTTATTTTTCAGTCAAAGGCAACATTTGCCAGCTTTGACAGATAGTTGTATCCTGGAGGGTTTGGATGCCAGTGTTTCAGCACCAGCTGCACTTTTGGGCTGTTCCTATTCCACTGCATAAAGGCAGGAGAGACCGTCAGTAGCGTCAAACTTGCAAGCTGAACTTGCATAGCTGCTGCAACAACCATGGGTCAACTGGAGTTTGTAGCATTTTCACCACCTTGTGGAGTCTGTTTCATGTACTCGTCTTCTGCCTTTATGGGAAGGTCGCCACAGCGAGTCAATCTTTTTCACCCCACTCTGTCCTCTGCATCCACACCAACTACCGGCATGTCTACATTGACCACATACATACGTCTCCTACTTGGTCTTCCTTTCTGCCTCCTACCTGGCAACTCCATCTCTAACATTCTCCTACCAATATATCCACTGTCCCTCCTCTGCACATGTCCAAACCATCTCAGTCTGATCTCACTAACTTTGTCTCCCAATTTTCCAACCTGTCCTGTTCCTCCGATGTAATGCTCTGAGGTGTTCTGCAATTAATTAATCAGAAAGGTGGACCAGCATGTTATGAGTCAGGTGTTCCTAATCTAGTGATCGCTCAGTGTATAGGCAATTAAGGGGAAAGAATCTGGTGATTATTATGGATCATATTCACATTTCAGATTGTGGATTCTTTAATTGATTAATGATGTGATTTAAAAAGTGTAAGTTTCTTCTTCTTTCATACGGGTACTTTTGTGTAAGTCGCCCAACATAAACATATATAACGCTACGTAATTAAAAAAGTACAAACTGTGCGCACTTTCCTCATTTATAAACACGTTAAAATAATGAATAAATATAACAAAAGAAACGCTTACCTTGTACTTTGCGGATAAACGAATAAAATTAATCACACAACGAGGGTTTTATAAGGAAATCTTCCACATCGCACCTCCACACTTTGGGCAAACGACAATCCAGCGCGAGCGATATCGCTACCGTAATAGACGCTGTAGAGGAGAGCGTGAAAATTGCGCGCGTTCTCATGCTTCGTGACCGTAATACATACAATACATGCGCATATTTGTTTTCGTCAGGATTATTTTTAGGCTGTTTTTTATTTTTATTTTTTCATTTTCCGTGTAGTGTCCAGAATTGTTCCAAAAAACAGGATGTGTGTGAAAAGAGGAATTAATCAAATAAAAACCGCAAACCTAGGCCGAAACTTTAGTATATATGAAGTTTATACACTCACCGGTCACCTTATTAGGTACACCTTGCTAGTAAAACGTTAGACTCACTTTTACCTTCAGAACTGCCTTGATTCTTCTTGTCATACCATACTAGAGATGGTATTCCACATTCCTTGGTTGTAACGAGTGGTTATTTGAGTTACTGTTGCCTTCCTATCATCTCAAACCAAACTGTTCATTCTCATCTGATCTCTCACTGATAGCGACAAGGCATTTTCAACCACACAACAGTCCCTCACTGGATATTTTCTCTTTTCAGCTTATTATCTGTAAACATTAGAGATGCTTTTGGGTGAAAATCCCAGTAGATCAGCAGTTTATGAGCTAGTCAGGCCCCCCTGTTTGGCACCAACAAGCAAGCTACATTCAAAGTCACTTAAATCACATTTGTTCCCCATTCTGGTGTTCTGTTTGTACTTCAGTAAATTGTCTTGACCTCCTCTATATGACTAAATACACTGAGTGGTGGCCATGTGATTGGTAGATTAGATGCTTGTGTTAACAAGCAATTGAACAGGTGTATCTAATTAAGTGGCCAGTGAGTGTAACTATTATGGCATCACACTATCTTACTGTATATATTGTATAGTTCATTTATTACTTAATGTTTTTTTAAGTTATTTAAAAATAAAATTAAACTTTGTTTCAAAAGACACAATCTGAAGTGGACTGAAAAATGGTATATAAACTCCAAATAGTATGCAGTATCTCTGCTATGGAATAAATTAATCCATTGGAATAAATATAGGCTGGCTTTCTCACTGAATGATCACTATATTAGAAAAAAGAGGCTAATAACAAATCCATCTTTATGATTACCTACAGCATGCAAATGACACAAGATAGGCTCCATAAGGTGGTGATGATTCATCATAATGCAAGTTGACCCATTTCCTCTGCAGACGCTACGCCAGTTCGCATCAATAGTTTGATCACTTTTTGGATCAACTACTATATTTGCTCATTTTAAATTTCACACTTTAAACACCTATAATAACCATAGTACAAGAAGAGCCAACAAATGCATCTGATGCGTAAACACCAACACCCTCACCTCTGGACTGCAATCGTCTGTCTGCAACTTACTCTTTTTACCCATAGCTGGTAAATGTTGCCCTCTGCTGTGCAGTGGACAGATTTACACCTTATACAAAAGCTGACTGTCTTGTAACCCACAAATTGGGGCACTTTATCTGTTATCATATGCAACCTGTCAGGTGTTCCTAATCCAGTGATAGTTCAGTGTACAAAATATGTTTGTGTAACATCCACAAAATTGCAGCTACTTGAAGGTTAGTGAGGTCAGGTTAGTAAGGTCAGGTTAGTGAGGTCAGGTTAGTGAGGTCAGGTTAGTAAGGTCAGGCAAAAATGCTGTCTTTCTCAAATTTGTTTGTTACAATTGAGGTTAATGTTTTGAGAAAGCTGCTGGTGATCCTGCTGGTGAGCCAAAAAGGTGGACACAAAGAAATCACCACTTGAAGTAAACTCTATGTTTCCTGCTGTTTCTGACTTTACTGCTTCCACTCTGGTAGGTCGCTGTTTATCCCGGCATTCAGCAAACTCTTATTCTTCCATCGGGTTGCCAGTTAGTGAAGTGTGATTAATCACTCCAGAAAACATAGCATGATTTACACCATTACAACGGACACCTGCCATTGCTAATAGTGATTTCATGCTTGTGTGCAGCTGCTCACTGATGGAAATCTGGTTCTGTGTTGCTTCCAGAGGAAGCCTGGAAGCCTATCATAAGTAATGGGACAGAGGATAGGTGATTTTTACGCACTTATATGTGTTGCATATTGGCACTTACATACCAGCTACTCACTGTTCTTCCAAACTTACATTTTTATTTTAATTGCACATACATTAGGGTCGGGGAAGACATTTTACAGTCTGGCAAATCTGGATCTGGTGAGATCTTCGGGCCAATCTATTCCAATGCCAGGGTTTGTTAATACAGTGTCTTAGAGTACAAAATTTGCTTTCCACAAACTAGTTTTCTGTCAAAAAGTGAAACTGTACCCCAGAAATAGGTTGTGTTTCAGTGAAAAAGCAAAACTTTATCAAGGCTTCTGGTTTTGCCTCAAAAAATATAAGCAAGTACGACTGACAAAAGCTCCAGAAGAACTGTGCCCGTTTCAACATACCGTAATAATAATATATGGATATATAACCATACATCCATTCAATCCACACAGGGTCGCGGGTAAGCCGGCAACTCTGGGCACACGGGCAGAAACAACCCTAGAGAGAGTGGACACCAATCCATGGTAGGGCAAACACAGACACAGTCACATACACATTTACACACTAAGGGCCACTTAATACACCCAACATGCAAGTCTTTGGAATGCAGAAGGAAACTGGAGCACCTAGGAGAAAACCCGCAAGAACACAGGCAGAACATAAAAATTCCACACAGAAATTTCCAGTTGTTCAACCGGGGATCAAACCCGAGTCGTTCTTGCTGTGAGGCGACAGCTCTACCCAGTGTGCCACCGTGCCGAATAATTAATGTACAGTACTGTGAATAATACTTAGATGTACTGTATGACATGTAAGTTCATCAATGGTCCAATCTGTGCAGTTTTATAAGTAAATTAGCGGTAAGTCTTGGAGAATGTGGCACAGTTCTTCTGGAGAAATACTTAACTCAGCAGCCTCCATGTTTTCGTGCGAGGAAAATGGTCTGTTAGGTAACATTTTGTTGCAAAACTGATATTTGGAAATGGAAAACCACTCTGTAGTGACTCATTAATGCATAATTCATAAAAATGAGGCATCTAAACAACACAATTTATACTAAAATAGACAGAGATCACCCTGGTTACATGGTATCACACTGTCCATGGTGACACAACAAAGATGGCAGTGTCACGTAGCAGCATTTCAAACCACCGTCTATATATAGTATAAATGAAACACGCCTGACCTGAAAGCAACCCTCTTGACCTTGTGCTTTTATTCTACACAACACGAGCAACATCAAAAGGTGACTAGCTTCTCTTTCTTGTCGTCTGAGGGGGATGAAGCTCATTTTATTTGTTCTGTTCACAAACAGACATATGTTATCCCCATGTCAACCTGGGTTTCCTACAGGTGCTCCAGCTTCCTCCCACAGTCAAAAGACATTTGGTAAAGCTGACACAAGATTTGGAAGCTCAGTTTACCCCATCGCAATGGTTGGCTGCATGGATGAGCCCTCTGTAGCAGTCTGGCTCCTGATTACCTTTTAAATATATGATTCAACGCGACGCAGCAAAGAGAAAAAAAACAAGGGGCAAGTGACAAAACCAGGAAGTGCACACTGCTACAGGAAGCACCGCAGAAAAAAAAATTGTCCTCTCCATTTGCTGCTTATCATAGGAAAGCCTACCGGGTGAGGAATTTGCCACTTTGAAGTACTTTGGTGGTTCAGGCATATTTACAAAGATGCGTGCCCTGGTTGGTACCCACTAGAGCTATTCCACGCAGGTAACATTGAACAGAGACCCGAAGGGAGAACCAGGACCCATTAAAGAGCTTATATCACACAAGTCATCTTGGGAACATCTCAGAATCCGCAGGATGGGTTAGGCTTTGTAGTCAAAGGGTATAAAAATCTGGACTGAATTACTTTATCTATAAGCAGTGGCTTAATGTTTAAGGATCTGTCTTTCTGAAGGTTGGGGGGTTCAAGCCCCGTCACTAGCAAACTGCAACTGTCGTGTCCTTATATATATACAGTATGTGACAAATACAGCTTTCCATTTTATTTTTCTGTTTTCAACCAGTTGCCAACTTAACTCTCATCGGGAAAAGCGGATAGAATCTTGACTGAGAAAAGGTCGGATTAACAGAATAAAACGTCATTCAGGTTTCAATAAAGGGCCAAACATGCTTTAGGACACAAAGGCTGGATTATAAGGTAATTATATCAATACTGTAGTGCAACACATTACCCAGAGTGCGTGTTAAATAATTATAATCCTTTACTCAGGCAACAGATTTAAATAACAACAACTACCATGATGAATAACATTAGCTTTCTTTTATAGTCTGTTTTTTTCAGCTTATTATAATTGTGTTTCTCTTGAATATTTGTTTCCACACACCAGACATTTTCTTCATTCTTCATAAATTTACTTTATCCAGTACAGTAACACCTACACTCTTGGTACATCTTGTACCTAGTAAATCAAAGTTTAGAAGCTCCTCACTCTGAGTGGGCGAACCGAGCTGTTTCTGTGCAATCCTGGGAATATTTGCAATTACGACAGAATAACCACACGCAGCTCGGGAAGAGTCGGCGTGTGATTAGATTTCAAAAGAATAAACAACAAACCACTGGCAGCTCGGCTTCGTTACGGTTACAGAACAGCCGGGGTGGGCCATTGCATCTGAGAAGTCCAAAAAAATAACACTGGTTGACCGGTGTGAAAAAAGCCAGTGGTTTTATTGTGTATCAACCCTATAAAAGATAGTAGCTATAATGATATTTGATAAAGCAGGATCTAGAATAGAATCAAATTATTGTGGTCAATGTCAAGCTTAGATCAGACAACCTTCAAACACTGGGCTAAGGTGAGGGAGAAAAAAAAATAGCCACTAGTGAACAATGCTTTGGTGAACAAGGATAGTGTGTGATACTTCGCAAAGGGGACTTATAAACTGAAGCCCTTAAATGAAGGAGCGCGGGACAAGAACTATGGTTGCTACATGGGGTGGTATGGTGGTGCAGTAATGCCACCTCACAACAAGAAGGTCCCAGGTTCAATTGCTGGATAGGGCATCCCCGGTCCTGTTGGTGCAGAATTTGAATATTCTTCCTGTGTCCATGTGGATTTCATCTGGGTTTTCTTCCACATTATAAACACATGCCATAGGAAATTTTATTTTAATCTTTCGGCTTTCCGATATCCCTGTCATCTGGAGTCACCACAGCGAATCACTTGCATTATGATCTGGCACGTTTTATGTCGTATGGCCTTCCTGACACAACCCCTTACCCTCTCGGACAGTTTTATCGTCTCCAATTCACAGTCTTTGGACTGTGGGGGAAACCGGAGAACGTGGTGGAAACCCACGCAAACACAGGAAGGTCAATTAAACCATTGACTGACATTTTCTTGTAGAGGTTCATAGAGATCATAGAGACAGAAATTCTTTAGCATATACAGAGTGTGTAATTAGGGTTGGGCAAAACAACTTCAAATCACTATTACGATTAACCTTGATTTTGCAATTCATAGTTTACAAAAACATTCATTCATTAATTCATTAATCATTCATTAGTGCCCACCCGGCAACTGGCAAGGGCAGGAAATGTCACACAGAAATTCCCTGTTTTTCCCAAACCAGGGCACAAACCCAGGATCTTCTTGCTGTGAAGAAGATCCTGGTTCTTGCTTCTAACATAGAGTGTGTTAAATTATTATAGCGGAGATATTTGTTTCATATCTTTATGTTTTAAAAATAGTTTTAAACAAAGAAACACATAGATCTATTGCTAGTTATTCATCGAATAGCTTGTGTTAAAGGTCACATTTTAGTTTTTTTTTTAAATATATTAATAACTTGCATGGAGATATATAGATGTGGTCAATGTAGACATGCAGGTAGTTGGAGTGAAAGCAAAAGATGCAGAGAACAGAGTGAGGTGGAAATGTTGACACACTGTGGCGACCCCTGATAAAAGGGAGAGGCCGAAAGAAGAAGAAAAAGAAGAAGAAGAAGAAGAGAAAGAAGAAAATATAAATAACTTGCATTTGTTTCAAACTAAATAAGTTACTGTAGATTCTTTTATATTCACTCGGACAAAGTTCTGCACAAAATAACTTATTCACGCAGAAGAAACCTCACGCATTTCACACCTAAAAAAACCCGGAAAATTCCTTTAATCTCCATAAACAAATATAATTTACTTTAAATGATGTCATGTCATATTGTCGATGAAACTGTTTTCCCGCTATCTTTGCATTTGGCTTCTTTTATTCACCGTCATCTTCACTGAAACTCAAATGGACAAGACGCCGCATTTCTTGTACAAGCGCCGCACCATATTTAAAGTTCCTCCATGATTCACGCTTGTTGAGTCACGTGACTAGACAGTACAGTACACGCGGGGAAACGAATTAATATAATATAATAATAAAAATTCATAAAAAAATAACCAAAATTCTCAAGATCAGGTTGATTAGAGGGTCAGTTTTGGGTATTTTTCGATTCATTGCCCCTTGCCCTGGGTGTAACAGAGTGTAACTACTTAAATTCGATCTTTGCTGTTCACTTCCAGGTTAACATTTTAGCTACAGTTCACAAAAATGTAACGTTTATGTTAAGGGTTTGGATTAGGATTAATGTTTAGGGTATAGAGTTAATCTTAGGGTTTAGTGCTAAGTGTCTTCAATTTATCAATTCACAAAACTACACTACAAACAACTCTGGACTGGGACCTTCTCGCATTCGGAATCCAAACATTCTTTTATTCATTCATTCATTATCTTCCGCTTAATCTACATGTAGTGACACTAGATACAGGGCTACTCCATCAAACAGCACATCCACAGTCATACACTCAAGCACACACTACTTTAGACACCAGTTAACCTAGCATCCATGTCTTTGGAATGCGTTAGAAAATAGGAGCATCTGGAGAAAACCTGGGAGCACACATATCATAAAAAATAGTGCCGAGGATCTGTGCACAGTACTGTATATAATGTATGTAAAAGGGTGGGCCATTTATGATGATACATATATATATGTATACAGGGGTTAGACAATAAAACTGAAACACCTGGTTTTAGACCACAATAATTTATTAGTTTGGTGTAGAGCCTCCTTTTGCGGCCAATACACAGTCAATTTA
>JAOUQT010014870.1:0-12021 GCA_025769995.1 Xyliphius kryptos | reverse complement strand
CACACACACACACACCCACACAGACTATACAGGGAAAACCGGGCAGACACAGGGAGGACATGGAAACTCCACCCAGATCGGGACTCGAACCGGGAACCCCCAGCACTAAGGCACCGTCCCACCCATTCCCTATCATGTCCTTCGAAAAACAAATTGGTTCTCACCATCAAACGCAACATCTCGGCTGGATTGGGGTCTTGGCGAGTACCTGCAAATCTGAAACTTGGTTCCGTCATTCCTTATGGTGTCCTTGGAAAACCTACTGATAAATTCACATACTGACCCCGGCCTCCTGGACAGTCTCTGGATCTGCCCCCTCTTTCCTTCAATCAATCTTTACTAAATACACTGCGACTCGTTCACCACTGCTAAATGGTGGAACGACTTTCCCGACGCCGTCCGTCAGGCTGACTCGCTCAGCATCTTCAAGAAACTTCTCAAAACACACCAGACCTTCTTGTTTTATTCTTTAGAGGTCCTAAAAAGTGCAAGAGTTCTGGTGACCGGTGCTAGTACAGGCATCGGCGAGCAGTTGGCATACCACTATGCGCGCTTGGGCGCTCAGATCGTCGTCACAGCACGAAGAGAACATGTTCTACAAGAGGTCAGAGAGTTCAATCGGAAATCCTTGAGTCTTTCAGTGGCGACTGTCTGTTTAATCTGGTCCTCACATCATTCATTGTGATTTTAATGGCAGGTTGTGAAGAAGTGCCTGGACCTGGGAGCTCAAAAAGCCCTGTACGTTGCTGCGGACATGGGGGTCCCAGACGATGCAGACTGGGTGGTGGAGTATGCTGAACAGGAGCTGGAAGGACTGGACTACATTGTGCTGAACCACATCGGTCCCAGTCCCTACGGCATGTGGGATGGGGATCTGGATCACACTCGATGGTTAATGCAGGTATAAACACATAATAAACCCGGTATATAAGTAATTCCAGTTCTTAAATCTGATTGGTCGAGCCGTCTGTCCAGCCGTGACATTATTGACAATAATGCAGTTGTTAACTTGTTGTTTATGTGAAGGTGAATTTCCACAGTTATGTACAGATGGCAGTGAAGGCTTTACCAGCGCTGGAGAAGACTAACGGATCGATAGTGGTGGTCTCCTCGTTGCTGGGTAAGTGGAGAAATTTGGGTATTTCGGGTAATTTGTCATGTTTTTCGACAAACCTTCCGCCCACATTTGTATTCTGACCCGCAGGAAAAGTCTGTTCGCCCTTCGCTCTGCCGTACATCGCCACCAAGTTTGCTCTGAATGGCTTCTTTGGGAGTCTGCAGCATGAGCTGGCCATGAAGAAGAGCAACGTCTCGGTTTCAATCTGCATTCTGGGTCTTATAGACACCGAGTCTGCCATGGAGAAAATCAAGTAAGTCATGATCCAAAGCAAAAACAAAGGGATATTTTATAAAGACAGGTATGCAGGCATTTTTTTTTCATAAAGGCTTATTGAAATTCAGATAAAATAACCAAATCAAATCCCAATCTGGGTGGAGTTTTCATGTCCTCCCCGTGTCCACATGGGTTTCCTTCAGCTTCTCCAGTTTACTTCCACAGTCCAAAAACATGGATTCAAGGTATTTTGGCTGCTCTAAATTGCCCCTATAGTCGGTGGTATAGATCGGCGCCCTGTCCTGGGTGTATCTGCCCAGCGCACGAGATGTTCTCCCCTGAATGATTGAATTTGTTCAGATGCATCAGGCAGAGGATGGATTTTTCTTGCTCCAGAGTGCGTGAGTCCGTCTGCGGAGTGCATCCGTGTGCGGGGTGCGTCCGTGTGCGGAGTGCGTCCGTGTGCGGGGTGCGTCCGTGTGCGGAGTGCGTCCGTGTGCGGCGTGGTTCCATGCGAGGCGTGCGTCCGTGTGGAGCGTGTGTCCATGTGCGGCGTGCGTCCGTGTGCGGGGTGCGTCCGTGTGCGGCGTGGTTCCATGCGAGGCGTGCGTCCGTGTGGAGCGTGTGTCCATGTGCGGAGTGCGTCCGTGTGCAATGTGCGTCTGTGTGGGGCGTGCGTCCGTGTGCGGAGTGCGTCCATGCGCGGCGTGCCTTCTGTAGAGACCTCCACCTGATTATGATGCATTTCTCCCCCTGCTGGTGATTTATCTTTGTTCCTCATTTTTGCATGAAACTGGCAGTGAGTTTTCATTGGTTAATTTTTTGACTTAATAAATCTGGTTCGAATCCCAATCTGGGTGGAGTTTCCATGTCCTCCCCATGTCCGTGTGGATTTCCTCTGGGTTCTCCGGTTTCCACCCACAGTCTAAAAAACATGGATTCCAGGTAAATTGAATGCTCTACATTGCCCTGTATAGTGTGTGTGTGTTTGTGTGTACCCAGTGATAGATTGGCTCCCTGTGCTGGGTGCATCTGCCCAGCGCCTGAGACGTCGTTCTCCCCTGGATGGGCATGGTGAACCCCACCGTGACCCTGGTAGAGAAATAAGATAAATTAAATTTCACGTTTAATGAAATGGAGCTTCATTCAGAAATGAACTTGTATCTTTAGTCCTGTTTTGAATTCTTTCACATACACAACCTGACTGATGGTAACTTTTAAAAATTGTTGATGTCTTTTTTTTTTTTTTTTTTTTTTTTTTTTTTTTTTTTTTTACCACCAGAGGTTACATAGACATGCCGGCGTATCCTGCACACGAAGCGGCATTGCACATCATCAAATCAGGAGCACTGCGTCAGAGCGAAACCTTTTACCCCTGGTACACCTTCTACAGCACCCTCTTCAGAGATTGGTTCCCTTCTTACAGAGATCAGGTTATACGCACCGTTTATACCTACAATCCATAAATGCAGAATTACCAGGGCCTTTAGATTTTACCTGGTTTCTGTTGTTGGTGTTGGGAATGAAAGGAAGTGATTATAAAAGCATGGGATAAATAACTTCTAATATTTCAAATTGTGATTGGGAGATCATAAAAGTGAACACACCTGCCTCTTATCTACGTTTACGTTAAATATTATCATTTAGGGTTATAATGATGGCGGGTTTGAGATCTACACCTGCAGCACATGTAGGGAATTCAAACTTTAATTTACCTGCATTTATGTTGTTTCAAAAGACAGAAAGAAAGCTTGTGAGGACCAAAGCAGTCAGGCAGGCATAATATAAAAAAAAAAGGAAGCAAACTTCCAAACCATATCCATTCATTATCTTCCGCTTATTTCTTTATGAGGGTCGCGGGGAGGTTCCCCATGCCCAGCCAGGGGAGAACATCCCAGCGCTGGGCAGATACACCCAGGACAGGGCGCCAATCCATCGCTGGGCACACACTCACACAGGGCAATTTTAGAACACTTAGTTTACCTGAAATCCATGTTTTGGACTGTGGGAGGAAACTCTGAGAACCCGGAGGAAACACACGGGGACACGTGGAGGACATGGAAACGCCACCCAGATCGGGATTCGAACCAGGAACCCCCAGCGCTGAGAGGAGAACGTACTAACCACTAAGCCACCGCACCTCCACAGCTTTGCCTTTTGAGCTCTTTTGTAAAAATCATCAGAAGCAAAAAAAAGTAAACCGGACCGTGAGTGCCGGGTGTTTAATAAGTGGACAATAAAATAATTTTACGTCTGGGCGATATATCGACAATTTACCGATACCGCAATTAATGAAGATAACCAACATCATTTTGCTCATATAGATATTTTTGGTATCTTAAAACAAAAAAAAAGTTTAGGCTTTTTTGTCTGCTACGTTCATGTTCCTTTAAGAGGCTGCGTGCACTCTGTAGTCACATGACTATGTGGCAATAAAAAGGGTATCGTACCATCAATACGGCTGGAAGTATTTATGTCGGCCTTACACATTCTTTATTTTCAGGGTATGTGTGTATTCAAATTAACGTCCGTTTATCGTTATGGAGGTGAACTGCTCAATATATCGCAATGGTGATTTTAGACCATATCGTCCCAGCCCTAATAACTGTTGCACAGAGGTTAATGGATCAGTTACAGGCTCATTTAGAGTTTAGGACCGAGGTATGGTTTACGCCGTCGTTCGAATCGGCAACGCCTGGCACGCCGTTCCCCGAAAACGACGTTTTAGAAGAATGCATGGTCGAGGCAGATCGGTTGAGTCTGGAGAGCCAGTTTTAAAATTTACAGTCGTTTAAGTTTCATTTATTGGATATTAACCGTAAAAGCAACAAACAAGTCGTACCACTTCATGTTTGCTACCCGGTGAGGTTCCAGCATGCTGCTCATCTGATCCTGAGCCGGCTCTGCCATCAAGTTCCAGATCCTAATGGGCCCCAAGAGAATGATTTGTCCATCCTGCTCTAAAAAATGAGGCTGACCGTCTGGAGAGAAAATACTCTACATATTTTTCCAAAGACTTCAACTTTATTCTGTTTTTTTTGTTCGTGCCAACTTTGCACAGTAAACCCTCAAACGGTCATCACTCTCCAGGACAAGTGCGAATTTCCCGATTGGACTGCTTTCATCAGGAGGATTTCAGGGTGTGTGTTATTGTCTTTAATTCTAATTGTGTAAATGTTTCGGGTGTGTTTCTAAGTACTTGTCTTATTTCCAATTCAATAAATACGATTTTTAAAATAAAGTCTGTTGTTAAATGTAACTTGAGGTGCCTGCATGGTGTGAACCAAGTTATTATTTAGATCTTTACGGTTGTAGTGATAAGATAACGTGGGTCTGCACTTTGATCATCTTGGCGTGGATGTCGTGTACCCTGTAACAAGTCTGTTCTCAGAAATCGGGTTTAAATGACACTACGTTTCCAGTCGGATTATTTGTTTACTGTAATTATATATCTATAATAGAAGGAGATTCATCTGTATGGCAAATGGCGAGCAAGGAGAGTGGAGGGAATGACGTGGGCGTGTGTCATCTCTATAGTGATTGACACGCAGGTAGAGTGGAGAGGAGGACGCGGGGCGCTTGGCGTGTGTCATCTTGATGACGATTGGTGCGTAGGTAGAGTGGGGGGATGATGTGAGCACTTTGCCTGTGTTATCTCTATAGCGATTAGCAGCCGGGTAGAGTGGAGGAGATGATGCAGGGTGCTTGGCATGTTTCATCTTTATAGTATTTGGTGCATGGGTAAGTGGAGGACATGGCTTGGTGTGTGTCATCTCTAAAGCGATTAACACGCAGGTAGATTGGAGGAGATGACGCAGGGTGCTTGGTGTGTGTCATCTCTATAGCGATTAGCAGCCAGGTAAAGTGGAGGAGATGATGCTAAGTGCTTGGCATGTTTCATCTCTAGTATTTGGTGCATGGGTAAGTGGAGGACATGGCTTGGTGTGTGTCATCTCCATAGCGATTAGCAGCCGGGTAGAGTGGATGAGATGACGTAGGGCGCTTGGCATGTCCTCTAGCGTGAATGCGTCACATCTATAGAGATTGGTGCATGAGTAGAGTGGAGGACATGATTCGGTGTGCTTGCCGTGTGTTATCTCGATAGCAATTGGCGCTAAGGTAGAGTAGGGAGGGTGACGTTGGACGCTTGGCATGTGTCATCTCTACAGTGCTTGGCGTGCAGGTAGAGTGGAGGGGATGACGTGGGGGACTTGCCATGTGTCATCTGTAAAGCAATTGCCGCGTGGGTGGGGGATGACACTCCGGCGTGTGTCATTTCTAAAGCGATTGCTGCGCAGGAAGAGTGGGGGGATGACGCTGGCGGTTGGCGTGTGTCATCTCTATAGCGATTGGCGCATGAGTAGAGTGGAGGACATGATGCGGCGTGCATGGCGTGTGTCATCTCTATAGCAATTAGCACGCGGGTAGAGTGGAGATGATGGGTGCTTGGCGTGTGTATACCCAGGGCAGGGCGCCAATCCATCACTGGTTACACACTCCCTCACACAGCCACACACACACAAACACACACCATACAGGGAAATTTCGAGCATTCAATTTACCTGGAATCCATGTTTTTGGAATGTGGGAGGAAACCGGAGAACCCGGAGGAAACTCACGCAGACACGGGGAGAACATGGAAACTCCACCCAGATTGGGATCCAAACCAGGAATCCCCAGCGCTGACAGGCGAACGTGCGTGTCGCCTACAGCCAAGTACATGTTCACAGGAAATGAACCTGTTGGTCCACTAGGAGGCAGTGTTACATTTCTAATGAAAGTGACTTCAGCATCATCAACGCATTACTCGAAGCATAGGGCCAAAGTGGGCGGAGTTACTCTCATGAATAAACATGTCCCGCCTCTGCCGTGATTTTAATTCAGTGAGTTGAGTGTTGAATGTCAAGAAAGTCCATTATTTCCAAAGTATCTAATTGAAAAGAGCGCATTAATTGTAGATCCACATTTTATTAGAGAAATAAATGCTGGCCTTTGTCTCACGTTTATCAGGAATGTTTAAATGGAATGTGTGAAACGGGTTTAGTACCAGACGGCACGCAAAAATTAACGGGAAAGACTTTGGGAATTCTCTAAAACGTGGAATCTGTGTTTATTCACATGCACGTGAATGCACACTGTGATTTTTTTCCTTTTATTTCACGCACTTTCTCTTACACATGTGACCGTGTGGTGGGGCCCCGTGGGGGTACAGCATGCCCTGCTGCATCCCACAGCAGCCAGTAACACCTGCAACAGATTAGTGGCTCCTAATGGCGTGTAATAAAACCCGACCCATTTTCCCACATTGCTGTGAGTACAATGCATGCACACAAATGATTTCATTTATAAATGCACTCATGCGCTTCATCGTATGTCTGTGAAGCGCCGGCCGTCAATTCAGGAATCTCTGAATGTTCCCGTCCAAAACACCTATATCCGTCATCACACATCAGTGTGGCTACATCCTATACAATAAACCCTGGACATTAATACGGAGTCGCCCCCTTTTCGGCTATAACAGCTCCCGGTCTACAGGGAGAGATAGCCGTTAAAATTTAGAGTGTGGGGAAATTTGCGCACGCTCGGTTTGAGGAGTTTGTAGGATCTGACACTGTTTAATAACACTGGACATTCCAATTTCGTTCCAATATGGTCCTTGCGTTGTACATAGGGTCACCGGCATGTTTGAGCAATAAAGGGCCCCGATAAAGGGCCTTCCCTGCAGGGTCCGCACATATTTAAAGCCCGAACTTGTCGAAAAAGACTGGAACCGTTCACTAAAAGTAAAGTACTTAGTTAAAACACGAGGGATGCCCACATACGTAGAACGATGCAAGGTGCTTGGCGTATAGCGATTGGCACTCGGGTAGAGTGAAGAGGAAGGTGTAAGGTGCTTGGTGTATAATGATTGGTGCATGTCTAGAGTGGAGGTCATGACTCGAGGCGCTTGGCATTTAGCGAATGGCACACGTAGAGTGTAGAGTAAGGCGTGAGGTGCTTGGCGCATAATGATTGGTGCGTGGGTAGAGTATAGGGCATGACTTGAGGCGCTTGGCATCTAGTGATTGACACACATAGATTGGAGAGGAAGGTGTGAGGTGCTTGGCATATAGTGATTGGCACACGTAGAGTGTAGAGTAAGGCGTGAGGTGCTTGGCATATAGTGATTGGCACGCGTAGAGTGGGTAGGAAGGCGTGAGGTGCTGGGGGTATAACGATTGGTGCATGGGTAAAGTGGAGGGCATGATTCGAGGCGCTTGGCATTTAGCGAATGGCACACGTAGCTTGGAGGGAAAGACGCAAGGTGCTTGGCGTATAGCGATTGGCACACATGTAGAGTGCAGGGGATGATGCGAGGTGCTTGGCGTATAGCGATTGGCACATGTAGAGTGGAGGGGATGATGCGAGGTGCTTGGCGTATAGCGTGGGTACAGTTTAACAGTTTCTTTAAATATAAATATAAACTTTAAAGCCATCATTCACTCAAAAACCTTTGCCTTTGAACTGTCCTTGACTTTCGCAGACACCAAAACACCAAAGAATACTGTAAACCCACATACAGGGTACAGCTGGCACTAAAAAAAACAAAAATAAACTGAAGAAGAAGCAGTGGAGATTAATGAGATGGAGGAATGCACGACCGAGGGAGGGGGCTGAAATGGGGTGGAGGGAGACAGGATGGAAGGACGATGAGGTGTGAGGAGCATGTCTGACCCCCCCTCCCCCCCCCCCGATGCTTTTCAGAGGGAACACAATGGGGGACACCTGTGTCCTGTCAGAGTGAACACTGTTATTGTTTATGTGCTCAGCAGAGAGAAGGACGAGGCCAGAGGTGCAGTCAAGCTTTCCAAAGGACCCCCCCACGCCATTTCTCTCTTTCTCCCCGCCGCACTCCCTGACCCTCGTTCTCTTTCTTTTATTCTCACTCTCCCCCTCTTGTTTTCTTTCTTCATCATCTTACGGTCTGCCTTCATCTAAATCCATTAACGTTTTCTCTTCTGTATCCTGCTTGACTTGTCGCTCGCCCGCTCTCTTTCTCTTTCTTTGTGTGTTGGGGGGGTAAGTGACAGAGAAAGAGAGCTACATATGTGCACACTAATACACACACACACACACACACACACACATTAATGCCATATGATAACAAATGAAAAATTATTTTATGGAATCCTATTTCAAGTTTATGCGGCACGGTGGCTTAGTGGTTAGCACGTTCGCCAATCTGGGTGGAGTTTCCATGTCCTCCCCGTGTCTGCGTGTGTGTGTGTGTGTGTGTGTGTACCCAGCGATGGATTGGCACCCCGTCCTGGGTGTATCTGCCCAGCCCCCTAGACGTTCTCCGCTGGCTGGGCATAGGAAACACCACCGCGACCCTAATAAAGAAATAAGTGAAAGAAAATGAATGAATGAATTCCATGTCCATTCTGACACCTGGATTCATTTATTTGTGAACAGGATTTATTCTAGAATGCTCCTCCATCTATTTTCCCATCAATCTGAACCGTCTTCCCGTCCCTGCTGAAGAAAAACAGCCCCACACCATGATGCTGCCACCACCATGTTGGACAGTGGGGATGGTGTGTTGCTTTTACGCCAAACATAACGTTTTGCATTGTGGCCAAAATGTTCAATTTTGGTTTCAACTGACCACAGAACCTTCTTCCACATGTTTGGTGTGGCCCCCTGGTGGCTTGTGTCAAAACAAGACTTTTTATGGATATCTTTGAGAAATGGCTTTCTTTTTGCCGCTCATCCGTAAAGGAAGAGTCCCGATCTACGAGATCCATGTCCTCCCCATGTCTGCGTGGGTTTCCTCCGGGTTCTCCGGGTTCCTCCCACAGTCCAAAAACATGGATTCAAGGTAAATTAAATGCTCTTAATTGCTCTGTATAGTGTGTGATTTTGATGGCGCCCTGTCCTGGGTGTATCTGCCCAGCGCCCGAGACGTTCTCCCCTGGATGGGCATGAGGAACCCCACCGTGACCCTCAAAAACTAATAATGGGAAGATAATGAAAGGATGAATGAATCATTCTATGATTAGAAAATAAAGCACGTGTCATATCTTTTTTTTTAGGTTTTGCACCCCATCCACAGTCACTCAGTGTTTTTGGCTATTTTGGGGAGGATAACGGCGTATGGGTGGCAGGGTGGGTGTGCATACGGATGAATTCTTCTCTCTCTCTCTTTCATAAAACAGTGAAAGACCAATTAACAAAGGATAAGAAGTGAACCGTAAATACCCTCAACAAGAACAAGAAAGCTCTCTCTCCCTTTCTCTCTCTCTCTCTCACACACTTTTTTCTTTCTTTCTCTCTCGCCCTCTCTCTCTCATAGACCCTTTCCCCTCTGCCACTCTCCCCTCCACCTCAGACAAAAAGAAGGCTCCAAGCTTACAAAGTGCCAATTAACACTGAATGTTTGCCCCTCGCACCTCCCTCCCAGAGCCGCTGACAGCGATGGTGTTTGGGTTAATACCAAAAGCCAGCAAAGAATTATAAATCCCCTCCTTCAGCCCCATCCCTCCCTGATTCACTCTCCTCCCCTTTTCTCCACAGTCCTTTTATTTTGTTTCCAATGGGGTGGTTTTACAGTTCAGTGCACGTTCAAAGGGTGATATAAAATGACTTTCCAAAGAATTTTGGTTTGGAGAGGAGCAGAGGCTTGCATGACTTCGGTGGAGCTGAAAGAATACGAACAAGAAAAGCTTCCTGCAGTGAGACAACCTTTGTTGGATGGTTTTGTGGGAATATGTTTTTTTTTTAACCCATGTATGAATACATTAAAAACAACACATAAACACTATCTCACTTAATAGTTGCCATCAGAACACAGGGTCACATACAGAATCCCTGGAACCATGAGGGCTAAGGGTCCTGCTCGTGGTCCCACATTGGTAACATCAGACCTGGGATAGGAACCCACAACTTTTAGATTGCCAGCCCAACACCTTAACCACTAAGCTACCAAACCACTCTAAATTTTGTGTGTCTTTCAAAGTTTAAGCGTGAACATAAAGTTATGTTAATTAATCTACAGGAACGATCAGTGCAAGATGATTTTCAATTGAGAAACCCAGATTATGGACCAAGTCAGTTGGAGACGTTATGGAGCCATCAATTTGGAGGGTCAGGTAAGAATCTCTGGAGCAATGAGAATTAAGGGTCTTGCTCATGGTCCTACATTGGTAACATCAGTGGACCTGGGATAGGAACTCACAGATGGCAGTCTCATTTCTTGCAGCTTACTTACATTTACATTTACATTTAGTTAATAGTTGGGGTCAGAACACAGGGTTACACACGGAGTCCCTGGAGCAATCAGGGCTAAGGGTCTTGCCCAAGGACCCACATTGGGAACATCAGACCTGGGATTGGAACCCACAACCCTTAGCTTGCTAGCCCAACACCCTAACCACTTAAATACCAACCCTTAACTTACCCTTAAGGCGCCATCTTTAGGAAATTCCGTACGCAGCTTCCTTGCGCTAACCAACACGATCTTTCGAACAGGCAGACGCCATGATAAACCTTCTCAGGAGGCGTGTCCAAATTTTTGACTGGTACTTCGTGTGCTATATCAGTACAAGGACACATTGCATGTAACGTCTTGGATGTTCCATTAGGACCCAAAGGCGTGCTGGACATTTTTGTCACAGGACGTCTCGCAATCGGCGTTCCACTTCATGCCGTAGGTGTTTCATCGTAATGGGATCATGAAAGGGTCCTCCTCAGACATCTGCTACACATTTGCAGGCGTACAGATCGTCTAGTTCTCTTTTTTTTCATTGGAACGTTATCAATTTAAGTGGATTAATTAAACGGTACGTCAGCATATTTTTGGCTGCGGAGTTTATGACACGCAGTAAAGTTGTGGATGAGCGCGGGGAGGACACCACGCACGCATTTAACAGATCTCCAATGTGTGAGTCACCCCGCCTCTGAACTATAAATGCCGTCGGCAGTTCAGACACAAGCATGCAAACGTCAGACCGCATGAACCCGAACCCGTCGCCGTGCTCCGTCCTTGAAGAGGCTGGAGTGAGTGCGAGACTCTGGTTCGAGTCGTACATCAAAGGGCCGGTAGTGACACGCTTGTTTTTGCTCCCCTGTGAGTGCCTATAAATCAGTCTGCTGAATAAAAGCGAGAAGGCGGCAGAGGGTGAGAGGGGTTAAAGCTGTGGTGAGAGACGCATCTCCCCATCCCACTCACTCCTTACTGGTCTCCACCGCCCAAGACCTCTGACCGGATCAGATCGGTCATGCTGGCCAAGAAAAAAATCACAGACCTACAGTTTTAACTTTAGCCTACACTAGCCGACTAGCCGTGTTTTGCTACGCTGACTCACTTGTCAGGTGATTGGAACGTATAGTGTAGGTCTATGTATAGGAGGATGTTCGGTTGTGTTCGCTAGCTGTATAGAAGGAACCATCAAACATAAGGAAGCGAAAAGCATGATGGGAATGAGTTGCCGAGTTGATAAGAAACGTTTTGAAAGCCTTGTTTGTAAAATCCGGATGTTACAAAAGTTACTGGTAACGAAAAGAAATGTAAAATAGAGATGGGGGAGGGGCTTGTGAAATGAAGGTGTTCTGAGTGGCATGTTACGATGTAATGACTTCTTTGTGTACAATGTTTGCGGTGCCCCCCTGTGGCTGGAGTATGATGAGGCTTTCAGCTGAGCTAACTC
>JAOUQT010014846.1:0-12021 GCA_025769995.1 Xyliphius kryptos | reverse complement strand
CCCCCCCCCCGGAGGCCCCCGAAGGGGGGGGGGGGGGGGGGTCTCGTACACGTCAGGCTTTTCTTGCCAGTGGAACATCTGGAGAAGTGAAAGAGGACAGAGGAGGAATGTGAAGAACGAGGAGGATAAGTAAAGGGAACGAGCAGAGGACGAACCTCATCATCCAGGTCTTTATTTCATCACCAAACGAGAACGTCCTGAGGTTCCATCCTGTTGTGCAGTTTGTTTGGAGTTGATCAGATGAACAGATGCCGGGGTTGAACTGCAGCGTTTCCACTTCCTTCTTCTCGTCAGGTCACTTTTTGTTCCGTGGTTTTTAGATAAGTGAACGTTACTCACACAGGGGACGGGTTTGTGTCCCTGGCGGCTCAGTCTGGAGGTCAGGTCTGAACGCTTCTCTGAACTCTGCTACACTTTAACATCTGACTTTTATTTGTTCAGTCTTTCTAAACCTGCTTCTTCTCGTTGGCTTCGGTTGATTCAGACTTTTCATTTGAAGGTAAAATCAAACCGGATTCCATGTTTCAGATCAGCAACGATTCAGTGCTTTAAAAGAAACCAGATTTATTTTCTTATTAAAATTAAACAACTTAATAATAAAACAAAAAACAAAAAATCAATTCAGACCTTCAGCTTTACTTATTTTCTGAATGTGTTTCACTTCCATGTTTTTTTTTTTTTTTAAAGAGATCAAAGTTAAATGTTACCTTTTACTTAAAGTCAGTCTGAATTTATGTAAAGATTTAATTATGGATTGTTCTGTATTCCTCATACTGTACTTTTCATTCTGTAATCCTCATTCTGTAATCCTCATTCTGTAATCCTCATACTGTACTTTTCATTCTGTAATCCTCATTCTGTAATCCTCATTCTGTAATCCTCGTTCTGTACTTTTCATTCTGTAATCCTCATTCTGTAATCCTCATTCTGTACTTTTCATTCTGTACTTTTCATTCTGTGATCCTCGTTCTGTACTTTTCATTCTGTAATCCTCGTTCTGTAATCCTTGTTCTATATTTTTCATTCTGTAATCCTCATTTTGTAATCCTCGTTTCGTACTCCTCAGGACCTGAAAGAGGACATTTTTGCTTGGATACAATTTATTGATCTTTTTAAAATGATTTTAATTGTAATCTTAAAGTATGCATCAGATTTATTTGGATTTATTTTCTGTTCCTCTCTGTGATTATCTTCGATGTCGTAGACGGCGGAGAATCTGCCTCCAGCTTTGCGTTCGGGGAACCTGAGTGTTTTGAAGAAACGGTGGGAGCGACCCAACACTCCCAACCTCAGCAGATCCGAACCTCGGGATGAGCCTCGCCCGCTGGTTCGTTCCACCAGCACGAGACCAGTGAGGATCAAACAGGAAACCAAAGAGAGGCTTGAGGACGAGGAGAAGGAGGACGGCGTGGTGGAGGAGGAACACGTGGGAAAGGAAGTGGCAGCGGTAAAGCAGGAGAGGCAGATCAAAGAGGAGGTCATGGAGGTGAAGCAGGAGAGGCAGAAGAAAGAGGAGGCGACTGAGGTGAAGCAGGAGGTGAAGCAGGAGAGGAAGCCGGAGCGGGACGGGATGAGGAGAAGACAGGCGAGTCAGGTGGACGAAGGGGATGAACGGAGAATGGAGACGGAGGTGTTTTCACCTGAGAAGCCCAGCGTCCCTCTGAACAACATCAAGAAGATGTTTGAACGAGGAGAACCCAGGGTAAGAACACGAAGCATTTCAGCAGAACGTTGTTTACGATGATTATGATATTTAGTCATTAAACCTAAAGCCGTTTAATGTTAGGTGTAGATTTTGCAGTGTGCTGGATTTCAGATTTCAGGTTTAGATTAAAATCTCTAAATCTCAGTTATTTAAACTCGGTCGGGCGGTCAGTCGGTCGCACGGTTGGGCGGTCACCTGGCCGGTCGCTTTGTCAGTCGGTCGCACGCTCAGTCGGTCGGTAGCTCTCCCCTGGATGGTCATGGGGAACCCCCACCCTATCAATGGGGTCTGTGGAGAAAGAGTCACAGACTTTTGCTTCCTTGGTATTCATATCGAGGAGGACATAACTTGGGGTGTGAACATCAAGGACCAACCAAGAAGGCACAGCAGATACTTTCTGAGGACTCTCAGGAATAACAACGTTTATCAGAGACCGCTGATGTCCTTCTACCGTTCCACCGTAGAGAACATCCTCAGTCACAGACTGTTCTCCAGCTGCACTGCAGCACATACAACAGAACTACAGAGGACCGTGAGGTCAGTGGGGGTTTTTTCCCGCCCTGGAGGCTCTACACAGCTCTCGTTGTCTTCAGAGAGCCCACAAAATTATTATGGATAATTCTCACCCTGGTCACCATCTCTTGCGAGTGCTACCATCAGGCAGAAGATACAGAACTATTAAAACAAAGACCAACCGGCTCAGATTTAGATTTCATGCCACGGCTGTCCGGTCACCAAATAACACATCAACTGTTTTTAATTTGGTCATTTAGCAGAAGCTTTTATACAAATTGAGTACAGTTAGCCATAGCATTCCTGGAGCAATTAAGGGTCATGCTGACGAACCCACATTGGTAACTTCAGTGGACCTGAGATTCGAACCCTCAACCTTAACATTGAAAATCCAACACCCTGACCACTGAGCTACCATGGATTTAATTCATGGTGAATGAACGTGGGACTGTGCAGTATTTCATAATTCATTGTTTCGGGGCATCCTGTACATTTTTCATTTACATTTACATTTAGTTATTTAGCAGACGCTTTTATCCAAAGCGACTTACAAGGATCCCGATCTGGTTGGGGTCAGAACACAGGGTTGAAACAGGACCCTGAAGCAATGAGGGTTAAGGATCTTGCTCAAGGACCCACATTGGTAACTTCAGTGGACCTGGAATTTGAACCCCCAACCTTCTGATTGATAGTCCAACAGCCTGACCACTGAGCTACCGCTCCCCATTTTCACTCAGCTTTTTGTAAATCCTGTAACTACAAATTAATCTTCATTTCTGCGATCTATAGAAATGAATAGTTTATTTTTGTCTGTACACCACAAAGTATGGCACCTTCACTTCGTTATAGCCGGTGTAATGAGAATTAAGATATTCTGATTTTCTAATATTATGTTTTATATCAGATCACAATAATTTATTAATCCCCGAGGATTAAACTGCAGAGAAAGAATTTTCACTCTCGTGAAAAAGTCAACCAAACCTCTCTCTCCTCACACGATTCGAGACGTCGCCGCTTCACTACGTTGCTTAAGTGGAAGATGATAAAGTTTGAACGACAAATAACGATTTGAAAGTAAAAACCTGATTGGAGCTGCAGGGGGCTGCGTGCACGGCTCGCACACGCACAATTCTATACAAACACCTTACACAGCAGAACACTCAGTTCCACTCTCTACATTCTTGTGAACTCAAAAACACTTTGATCTGAATAATCCAAAATCTCAGTCTTCATTCTGAACTGAAGAATGACATCATCAGGAGACGTCAGCGTGCGGATCTGAGGCGCAGTGGCTTCAAAAAGCCCCCAAAATCTACACAGAAGGGCTTTGTGCTGCAGGTCACGTGACCTTTTTCTTAAATCACTGTAATGCAGTGATGTGCAGATCGAATGATGACACACATACACACACACACACACACACACACACACACACACACACACACTGTGATGTCATTCTAATAGGTTAACTGTAATCTAATTGTATTTGCTTCTAAATCTGCATTTATTTGTGAATTAATGGTAATTTAAACACACACACACACACACACATACACACACACACTTCTAAAGAGCAGTTGGTTTTATGTAAATGTGTAAGAGATAAGGGGTCTTTAGCGCAGGAACTCACACTGAGCGTGTCTGCATTTATCCCTTTGTGATGTTAAACAACCTGCATCTCAGTCCACATGATAAGAGCTGTGTGTGTGTGTGTGTGTGTGTGTCCGTGTGTGTCCTGATTAACACACAAAACAGCCAAGCTGTATTTCTGTCACTATTTCTGCTCTCTGTTCACTTCTCTTCGTCTCTGAGTGGAATCAGAACCGTTCTCAGAACTTTCTCAGCACAGAGAACTGTGGTGCTGCTTTTCTCTTCCTGGCGCTGGTTCTGCTGGACTGGGGTTCTTGTGTTCTTGTTCAGGTACAGAGTCGTCAGGTTCAGTCGGATTCAGATTCTTACTTTCCTTTAGAAAGGACTAAAGTTTTAAATGTTTTTAGTTCTCAGGGTCTGTTTTTAGTTCTCAGGTTCTGTCTCGAGGTCGGTTTACTGATTTACAGCAAAACTCTCAGGCTGTTTTTTTGTTATTGACATTAGATGTGTAAATGATAATCACACAGTGGAATGATGTTTAACAAAAACATTAAAGTACATTTTTAGTTCCTGTATAGAAACAGTTTATTATCTGAATTTAATATTTAAAAAACATTTACGTCTCCTGTGGCTCATTTGTTACTTTTTAAAATGTTTTTTTTATCTGTTTATGCTGATTATTAAAAAAAAACATAACTAAAGGAGAAATATAAACTTAAAAAATAAATGCATTATTATTAATATTGATCTGGACACATGTTTTTCTGTTGTGTGTGTGTGTGTGTGTGTGTGTGTGTGTGTGTGTTTGTAAGATTCAGGTGTGTTTATTTTAAAGGTTCCTGGGAGCTGTGGTTTTATTTTATACATCAGACAACCGATTTAATAATAACATACTACTACCCACCAAAATAAAAGTCTCGGCTCACACTCAGTATCCTGACACTGATTTGTTTTTTGGTTGATCAGGGACGAGGACTGAGCAGCACATCCTCAGACGACATGGAGACCCGAGCGCCAGACAGAGGTACATCAGTTCTGGCTCTTCTTTGGGTTTTTAAACACACTTTATCACATCAGAGACGCCCCATTACAGATCGCATTACTGTGTAGTGTGGTGGTGGTGTTCAAATTCTCAGATTAATCTGGATTACTATGTAGTGCTCTACATGGTGCACTACATCCTCAAAAACAATTACACCACCATGATGGAATGGAACCTTGTTGGAGGTCTATAAAGTTTTGATTTGGTCCTGACCTCAGGATGTTCTGGACCCTGTAAATTCCAAATTCTTGAGGAAAGTGTTCCAGATGAAATGAAAGCTTCGTCGGGTAGAATGGATGTTCCGAGTGTTTGTAGCAGATGATGAACCTTTTAGAGGGATCTGAACATCTGATGTGTGTGTGTGTGTGTGTGTGTGTGTGTGTGTGTGTGTGTGTGTGTGTGGTTCCTCAGGCAGGGTCACGGTGGAGCGCAGTAAATCTGTCAGGGACAGAATGGCGCAGTACCAGGCCGCCGTGTCCAAACAAGAGGTCCGATCTTCACAAAGCTCGGTAAGAACTTTGTGTCTGATTTTCGGGATTTCTTTTATTCTATTTCCTTTACTGTGCTTCGAAATCAGGAACGATAAGCTGCACTCAGTTCAGTTGGTGATCAGGTGATGAGATGCTTCATCATGTTGTTCTGGGTGGCAGGTGGAGACGGAGGTCAGACCTTCACGAGTGGATCATAAAGAAAACGTTCCTCCAGCTGAAGACCAGGTCAGAGTTCATCTGCTTCAGTCTGATCTCAGTCTCAGACTTGCATTCTTCTTTTATTGATTCTAAGTTTCGGTGATCTTTTAATGTACTTTTTTATTTACCCCACAAGGTGGTGGTGTTACAAAAACATAAGGGTCCTGAAACTGCGGCCTCCTTTTCTGCAGCTATACCCCTCTCCTTCTATCCTTACTTTCTCACTGTTAGTCTCACTCTCTCACTCAGTCTTGCTTATTATTAATCTCACTCGGTCACAATTCTCAGTCTTACTCTTCCGAGCTCTTAGTCTGACTGTTAAGCAATCTGTACATCCACCACTAGATGTCAGTAAATCCCACACAATGGGATTGTTTGCACTAAACAAAAAGTGGAAATAAGATAATAAATCGTCGTTCACATACTTTGGACTTAACTGTAAAAATAAAGAAGTTTTTTTTTTGTTATTTTATTTTATTATTATTATTTTTTCAGAGCACATCCCCGGAATCTGGTAGCTCCAAACCAAACGGTGAGTTTTCCCGCTTCACTGATTCAGACTACACATCTGTGTACTCCACATCATATACATCTGATTTACAAGTACACACGCATGTACAGGTACAGTATATATGAAAGTTGATGCATTCTTCAGTGAAAATGAATCCATCCATTACATACAGAATAATTTCAGTTCAATTATTTCACATTATTTTAGCTTTTAGAATGTAAACGGGAAAATAAAAATCTAAAAACATCTTTAGTTTACTTTAAAAATCAACAACTTTCAGTAAATGGACGGAAAAGCCTGAGGTCACTACTGTAAATCCTGGAAGTTAGCGCGTGACATCACTGGTGGGATACTGTAAACAACGGCGCTATAAAACGGCGGGATGACCGATTCGGACTGTGAACGTTGCAGCGCTGGTCCGTCAGATTCAGAAGATATTTTTCAAATAGATGAAGGGGATAAATCTGTAGTGACTGTGGGGGGTGCCGTCATTAATAACAACATTCAAGAGTTTATATTTGAGTCAGAGGCAAAAGAGACCACAAGAGGGAAGCAGAGCACAACCTGAGCCCGTCATCAGAACTGGGAATTCTGACTGGTAGGAGGCGGGCTCTTAAACACCTCTGGTTAACTTCTTTACATTTCAATATTGTTGGAAAAGCATGCGGTTACAGTGGCGCAGCGGCCTTTATGTGTGCGGCCTTTATATGCCACAGAAAGAGATCGCCATGGGACAGGAGCGGGACTTTTGGCGAGTTCCATCGGTTGAACGGCGGCAGTTTGATGGTTAATACTGTCTGTAATAAGGCTTGTTCCTATCCCAGCCGCTTTCCACATCCCATAGTTGTGTTAGTCGTCTGGCACAAAGTGAGCGCTACAAATAACGCAGGGAGCGCACACTGCTTTTAAAGTTTTAAAGTTACCACAGCCCAAAACCACACATCTTTTGTACAATCAGTTCATTTGCTTGAACTTTCCGGCTTGTTCTCCACCATCTACATCACGTATGACATATATACAAACGCTGAAGATCGCGGGGCGGGGCTAAATTAAGGTCTATTAAGGCATATTCCTTGAATTTTGAGGGAAAAATATTCTAATCATCAATAATCAGCACCAGTGTTTCATCTGCACCATGTTTTCTTTGGTTTTCTGAATATTTAGGAATATTATCTGATGTGAAAACTGCTGCAGCTGCAGAGCCAGAACCCAACGATGCACCCAAGTTTGTCAGAGTAAGTGTCTGAGAAGACTAAGAGCTTCTAAAAGGTTATGGAGTGAACTCAGTGTGTCCAAAGGTTTATTCAGTCTTCTCTCTGATTGGCTGATTAAATCCCGTATTTTGTTGACAGGGACAAAAGTTCCGCGCTACTATCAGAGAGACCTGTGTGGCCTGTAACAAAACCGTGTATCCACTCGAGAAACTGGTCGCCAATCAGCAAACATTCCACAACACCTGCTTCCGCTGTGCTCACTGCAACACACGCCTCAGGTACAGAACACGCACCTCTCTCAGACCTGAGGAGGGAGCAGCAAAGACAATCTGAGAATCTGATCTCTCTGATGTTTACTGTGTTCATGTTGGGTTTTTTTCAGCTTGGCCAACTTCGCCTGTTTGCATGGAAACATCTACTGTAAACCTCACTACAACCAGCTGTTTAAGTCCAAAGGGAACTACGACGAGGGATTTGGACACAGACCACACAAGGAGCTGTGGTCACCTCGAGCTGATGAAGGGGAGGATGAAGAGTCTGGAAAACCAAAGCCATTACCTCCGGCTGATCCGAAACCCAAACCAGTTAGAACCCCGACCGAAAAGAAACCAGACCAAGGCTTTGCTGCAGAAGATGTTCCATTGCCGAAAGTCAATAAAGTCACTGCGTCAGTGGAAACCAAACCTCTGAAGTCTGTGAAGGATGTAGAGAAACCGCCGGTTTCGACGGAGGGCAGAAGACTGAAGATTGACTGGCCGCCTCGCTCAGACGGTGCTTCTGCTCCGAGAAGTTCGCTACTGGAACGGGGGCGAAGCCCGAGCCGATCCTTCAGACTCAAGTGGCCCCCAGAGGACGAGGACCAAATGAACTCTGAGAGCACAGAGCGAACGGAGCTGAAGAACTTCCGCCGCAGCGCCTCTGTCAGGGAACGAAGTCGCCCGTTTTCCGTGGCACCACGCCTGGAATCCACCGATCAAGAGCCACAGTTCCCGCTCAAATCTCCTCCAGCAAGGCGAGGCTCACTGGAGGAGCTCCGATTCGCATCAAAAGTCCAGAAGGTGAAGTCAGAGGACACCAAAGAATCCAGCGAGGCCCCGACAGAAAAGAACCCAGAAGACGAGAAACAGGACCCACCAAAACAAGAAGAAAAGCCCAAAATGCCTCCCTCCATCCTGAAACGACCTCAGCTGGCCAAGAGGGAGGAGCAGAAGGAGACCGCTAAACCTCCAGAACAGCCAAAGGAAACCGCTGAAGCGTCTGTGGAGGAAAAAACCAACAGGACCTCACAGGACGTGGGGTTCTGGGAGGGAGAGGAGCAAGAGGAAGGTCCCAGCGTAGAGGACATAATCAAGAAGAACCGGTACTATGAGGAGGAAGAAGAGGATGAATGACAGTCCAAGGCTCTGAGTTTTAAAAGCTTTTTTTTGTTTTGTTTTTTAGTTGCGTTTCTTACATGTTCTGCTCCCTTTTAAATTGTTCTCCATCTCAACATTGTGTCACTGGAACTAAACTGGAACAAGTGCGACAGAAGTGCTGTTATGGTTTCTCTTTAGTTCATTGATAAACGTTGTGAATATCATTTATATCAGTTCTGCACATGTAGCTGGGCTAACTTAATTATACATCCTTTAAAATTCCAGCCTGAAATATTTATTTTTCACTAAGTAGCCAGATGCACGTATATATCAGCCGTTAAAATGCATTGCAAAAAAACACAGGCTCACAATCGACATTCCAGTTCATCTCACAAGTGTCGAAATTGGTACAAAAGCACACAATAACCAAAAAGATCAGAAGGGCTGTCTGCATACTTTTGCCTGTTAAACCTTGATACAACCAGCCCATTTGAAAAACGAAAGTCTGTTAAAATAATCAACCACTGAATCTTTGTTCAGCAGGATAATTAATGATATATACTACTTAACTAGCATGCTATATGCTAATGAGCACTCACAGTCACAATGAAAGAAAAGCTAAGTTTGACTTAGCATTGGTTTATAATGTGACTTTAGAGTTCACGGTTAGTTGGAATTTCAGTTTTTATTGAATTCTAGATCCAATTCCATCTTATTAGCGAGGTGCTAACTGTGGAGCTAGTTACGTGGCACCTGAGACTGTACACGCTTGAAACTTTGCAGCTGATGTTTTACACCAAATCAACTTTCCACATCAACGCAATCGTAAATGTACACATCTGAGCCAACGCAAAAGGCAATGAAACAAAATCTAAAATCTAAGCGATGAAGCTAAACATAAAAGCCTGCTGGCAGAGTGATGTCATCGTATTTGGAGCCAAAAAAAGTTTTGGTCCGGACTAAAGGGGGCGCTAAAAATAAGATTAAAAATTCTTTTAGTGATTTATGTTCTACCTGTGTAGTTTTGTTTTAACTTTCTGTCAAAGTTTTTTTTTTTTATGTTTTATTTTACAAAAAATTCTGAAACCTCATCTTGTGATGTAATGATCTTAAGGATACGAGGGGATACCGGGGTACTTCGTTAATTCCACAGTACGTCTTACGACATATAGAGAATCGAAATTACGTTACGCATAGACATGGGTGGCACGGTGGCTTAGTGGTTAGCACGTTTGCGATCTGGGTGGAGTTACCATGTCCTCCCCGTGTCCGCCTGGGTTTCCTACCACAGTCCAAAACACATGGATTTAAGGTAAATTGAATGCTCTAAATTGTCCTGTATAATTTGTGTGTGTGATGATGGGTTAGGAGGCAGACAAAAAAAATCCCGCCCCAATACTTACTGCACAGTCTGAGCACACAAAAAAACCCCACACTTTTGCTTTGGCACATGTAATCACGGCAAGTCTCCATCACTCACACATGTCTGAAGTAAAGCCAAGAGCGCGTGTGCACATTTAGGGAATAGTTCGGAGATCATGATTGGAGAAGGACAATGCAGCAGGTTTCTATGACGACAATCACTCCGGAGGAATTTGTTTTTCTTTTCCTTCCCCATTGGCTGCCGGGAGTCCAAGGTCAGCGACTGGCCACAGGAGGGAGTCGAAATGGCAGATTGGATTCAGTCCTTATGGGGGTGCAGCTGGCAATTTTCCAATGTTCCAATGAATCCATGTTCCTCGACATCACGGTCTGAGAACACACAAGTCTGGCCTGTCCCTCAATCAAGCTGGACAGTTTCTGGGGCCGATTGGCAACTGACCCACCTTACACCAGCGCCATGCCCAATCCAGTCAGCAGAGGGCATGTGATCATGGATCCAAACAGATAAACATCCTCGATGTCCTCAATGGAAAGGGGTGAAAGGCATAAGACTCTCCACTTCCCCCACGCATCCATCGTATATCCAGCTCCAAACGTTCCATCCGGACACGCTAGCCCCCCCCCCTTTTTGTTTGAGTAACTGTTCATTGTACTGAACCGTCGTGGTGTTTACATGGTGAGGTGTAAGGTTTTATTCGTTTTCTCTTTCTTTGTTTGAGTGAGTTTGCTGTTGTAGAGTCGGCACTGGGACCGTCGGGGGTTAAAACGTTTTACAGAGCTGCGAATCACCACGGCGTCGACTCCACCGCTTTCAACTACAGTCAATTAAACCTCAGTGATGTGAGAATTTAAAAAGGAATCAGCTCTTATCCATAAACATGATCCACTGAATCAAATGTACTGAAGCGAACAGAAGTGACTCACTGAATCAATCACTGGACATAAGAGTTATGATTCACTCACTTGGCCTTGAGTAGAAATGATTCTTGATATTTAATTGTTTCTTCGGTTTTGCAAGCACAAATAGTTCGGTGGTGGCGCTGGCCTGTTGCCTAGCAACATATAAACATACTACACCAGACAGTTTGCAGTAAAGTATTAACGAGGTTCTGCGAGGTAACTGCTCTAGATAAGGGACCACCGTGCCGACGTTACGATCACAGATCAATAATGATATTTAATTAAACCGGGTTTCTGATAATATTTCAATATATGAGTGATCGTTATTTATCTTTTATTTTAACTTAACACCTGTGTGGTGAAAAGCAGCACATCGATGGATAACAGTTTTGGCGTAACACGGCTGTGATGCTATCGTCATGGTAACGACAGCTCTCAACCAATCAGAGTGTGGAACAAGCTGTATCATAATCAAACATTTAGTGATAGAACAGGAACGGGGGAAATACAAAACTGAATATCGGGTGTGCATTTAAATACAGATTTTATTTTAAATGGTAAATGTTTGTATGCTTTTAAAAAATCTTAAGTGAATATTGGATTATACCACAGTCCTATTTCAGATGCAGGTTCAGACTTTTATTATGCATTATGCACCCTCTTCCTGTAGTTTATACTTGAATATCTGCTGGGTTTTCAGGAAGTGGGTTTTTTTATCAGAATGTGTCTTTTAATTGATCTGAATTAATAAAAATCTGTTGATCCGACTCCAAACCCACATCCATGTGCCTTTAAACACAATCTCTGTGGTGAAACCTTAAGCTTTAATAAAAGTTTAAAACTGTTTTTTGGTGTGGTTTCTTTTGTTTAACAACGTTAGGACTAATTTATTGCTTTGTGTGAGAACCTCGACTGGACCGGCACCTTTGAGCTTGTGACTGTTGTGACCTCCAAAGAAACTGTATGTCTGAGTTTATAAATTATTATTAAAAATAAATATATTTATTTTGATCTAACTTTTCTAATTTACTTACAATAAATTGTATGTAAAGTTAAAAATTAAAAATAAAACGCATCATTTTAACAGCTGTGTTTACACTTTTGCACTGGATTAAAACT
>JAOUQT010014845.1:0-22573 GCA_025769995.1 Xyliphius kryptos | reverse complement strand
TATTTTTATTTGTGTGTGTATTTCTATATTTAGGTGGAAAGCTGGTCTTTGATGAGGCTGATATTGAGCTACAGGCAGAAAATATTCTTATCACAGATGGAGGAGCTCTTCAGATTGGAACAGAGGGAAATCCATTCCAACACAAAGCCATCATCACTCTGCATGGCCACCTACGCTCACCAGAACTCCCAGTCTATGGAGCAAAAACACTGGGTGTAAGGGAAGGAGTGCTGGACTTACATGGTATTTCAAGTCTTTTAATTTATCACAGTGACCCAAAAGTAAACGTCTTTATTTTGTACATTTCTTGTAATGAAATAACATTATTTTTATATAGTTAGTTTATATATTAGTTTATATAAAGAAAATTGTACAATCTTATCAATTGTCTAGGAACTTGTTTTATTCAGTTTCTGGATATCAACATGATACCATAAACTTTAATTTGTAAGACTTTAATGAAAGCAAATTTATATGATTTAAATTCAGGCATCCCTATTCCCATCACCTGGACTCGCCTCGCTCAAACAGCCAACAATGGCTCCAGGACCATCACACTGATGGACGCAGTTACATGGAGGGTGGGAGATGAAATAATCATTGCTTCAACGGGGCACAGGTATACGACCTGAGTAATAATTACAATATATACCTTGTATAGAATTTATGTATGTATATTATTTCTCTTGCAGACATAGCCAGAAAGAGAATGAGGTGAGAAGAATTGCATCTGTGTCAACTGATCGTAAAACTCTAACCCTGACTGTACCTCTAAGCTACACCCACTTGGGAGTGTCCATCACGCTACCTGATGGCACGGTGTTTGAGGGAAGGGCAGAGGTGGGTGTGCTGACCAGGAACATTGTCATCCGTGGATCCATTAACCAAGAGTGGAGTGATCAAATCAAAGCTTGTCCTGATGGATTTAATACAGGTATCAGTTTGGGTCACAATACTCCGGTCACAATGTCCTTTGTAAGTTTAATTAGCAAAAATGACATTGAATTCATCTTCTTGATTTATAAATAATTGAATCTATATTCATTCATAGAATATATAAATGAATTTGTGGAATAAATATAGTGTGAGTTGTGACTGAGGTGTCCATGCGGTTGCTCTTCTGTCCCAATCCATCTGAGGTGTTTAGTTTGATGGCAATACCAAATGAGCAATCAAACATAGGAAAGCGAGAACACGTTTTTCCAAGGACATGATAGGGAATCAAGATGCCAAATTTCAGCCTTGTAAGTACTCGGGCAGACCTCGATGTGACACTAGAGAGGTCTTGCATTCGATGGCGTACTTGGGAAGTGGGAGAATTAGTGATGGGTCTGTCAATCAATGTGTAAGGACTTTGTCTTTGATAGATATAAAGAACAATATTTTGATTCTCCTGTATGTCCTAGATATACGGTGGAATTGGCAAGGCATATATTATTTCTACATACCAATACCAATATGAAGCATGTGACAGCCATTACTTTCCAAATTTAGTCCATTAACAGTCTGAACTATATATATGACTAAAAAATAGCAGAGGACAGGGTTACAATAATAAACCAACAGGAGCAATAATTACCAACATTATTCTAGATGTGAAACTAACCATAATATTTATTATTGTTACATTTCAAGTAAAACCTAAAATTTATCATGATTTTTTTTAATTTTTTTTCATTGCTGTAATTAACTAATTAGACAATTGTTTAAATAATTATGTTTCCAGTTGTTTCTAATGGTGCTTAATGGAGTTTTTTTATGGCTAAATATTATATTAACATATGTACTTTCAGGTGAGTTTGCCACCCAGACTTGTTTCCAAGGCAGATTTGGCGAAGAAACTGGAAGTGATCAGTTTGGTGGCTGCATCATGTTCCATGCACCTCGACCCAATGAAAATCTGGCCATTGGAAGAATAGAATATGTTGAGGTATACGAGGGTTATATCATATCTGTATAAACATCACAGACGATATTCCATGTTATTGCATGTAACTAACTGTAAAATGTAAAGGTTATATTTTACATTTTACATTTAGAAGAGAAGTAACCCCTAATCATTTATTAACAAACATATTTTATTATTTGGGCTTAAATAGTTAATAATTTATTCAATAAATGTGATTTACTAAAAAATTGTTCAAAAATTGCAGTATTTCACTAACAATTGCAAATATCACTATATATATTCAAATTCATAATTTGTGTTTTTGGTCAGATTTTTAATGCAGGTCAAGCATTCCGTCTGGGTCGCTATCCCATCCACTGGCACCTGATGGGTGACATTAAATTCCAGTCCTATGTTCGGGGATGTGCCATCCATCAAACATACAATCGGGCGGTCACTATTCACAACACACACCGGCTGCTGGTAGAGCGCAACATTATCTACAACATCATGGGTGGAGCTTTCTTCATTGAAGATGGAATTGAGACAGGAAACGTTCTGCAGTACAACCTGGCTGTGTTTGTTCGTCAGAGCACCAGTCTACTGAACGATGATGTCACACCGGCTGCCTACTGGGTGACAAATCCAAACAACACCATCAGACACAATGCAGCTGCGGGGGGAACACATTTTGGCTTCTGGTACCGCATGCATGATCATCCAGATGGCCCGTCTTATGACGCCAACATCTGTCAAAAAATGGTGCCCCTGGGTGAATTTTATAATAACACTGTGCACTCACAAGGCTGGTTTGGTCTGTGGATTTTTCAGGAGTACTTCCCTAAACAGAAGGGCACATGTAACTCAGCTACACCTAAGCCAGCTGTGTTTCGCAAGTTCACCTCCTGGAACAACGAAAAGGGAGCCGAGTGGGTTAATGTGGGAGCTGTTCAGTTCAGCGACTTCCTCATGGTCAACAATGAGAAGGCTGGAGTGGAAACCAAGCGCATTATCCAGAAGCATGTCAGTGGATGGGGGCTAGATGGAGGTGCTGCCCTACTCGAAAGCACTCTAGTGGGTCATGTAGATGAGCTTGGGCTGGGTGAAACCTACTGCACCAACCGAGGAGTTGTTCTACCTTTGGATGATGGCATGAGCGTCCTTAACACTACGTTTATCAATTTTAACCGGCCAGAATGCGCTGCCATTGGAGTAGCTACAATAGTTGGAACCTGTGTTCAGTTCTGTGGAGGCTGGAGTGCCAAATTTAGTGGAATCAAGTATTATCAGTCACCCAACAAGGCTGCTTTCAGATGGGAGCATGAGGTTGTTCTAATGGATATTGATGGATCACTAACAGGTATTCACATATTTACGAATATGTACGTTAGAGCTTAGATGTAAGTAGTAAAGTAAAATACCAAATTCATTACAATTACAGATACTCTATATGGTGAAAAATATGTAGACACCTAACATCATGACGTTGTTCATTAGTTCATGCATTACTTTTTCCAATTATGGTTGTGGTTGGAGAGGGGGTCTACCCTATTATTAAGTATGAACTCAATAACAAATGGTTTCTATGTATTTATGCCAATATAATAAATTTAAAGACAGTTGACTTTCAAGCTTATGTAGCTTGTAATTTAAATTACACCAGATTTGACATTTTGCTACTTTGTGAAATAAACTTTTAATATTAAAGCTGAACATTTTTTCTTTATCTACAAGGTAATGCTGGAAACAAGGTGCTGCCAAAAAGTAATTTGCTGGATCCTGTTCACTGTTTTTCTAATGCTTCATGGAGCATCGGTTTCCCTGGTGCTGTTTGTGATGCTACCACGAGCTTCAACCGACTAGGCATTAACAACTCCTTACCCTCCTCACTCCTTTTTAAGGATGTCATTCTTACCAATACTTATGGTATGATAATAATAAAGTACATGCAAATATTATTTATAAAATGTTGTAACGCTCTGTTATAATTCTTGTGTTTATGGTAATTAATTATATAAAGACACCACATGTAAACCCAACATGTGAGAAACTAACATTGTTTAATTCTTTGTCCTGTTATAGGCACAAGTGTTGTTCCATTTGCTCAAAAACTAATTACCCATTTCTCTGGTTGGATGGCATTGCTGCCATCTGACACAACCTACAACTGGTACTTCAATGATGCTTCCCAGATTACCAACATCTCATATAATGCAGTGTTCTATGGCTTTCGGGTAAAGTCATATTTACATTTCTTCTAACACAACTGCAGTACAAGAAAAAACACGTTTTTTTTTCAATGGCTAAATACTAAATCAAACAATAGATGCCATCATGAGCCTTTGAGCAAAGCCCTTATAGCTAATACTGCACTTTGAATTCCAATTATCCAATTAAGATGCCTAATAAAAGTTACATAACCTAAGAAGGGGTGTAGTAGTTTGGTGATTAGGTTAAAGATTAAAGGATCAAACTCTAAGGTTCTCTACGTAAACCCTAAAGTTACTATTGACATACAGGCTTCTATATCATTTAAACAGAGTTTTCACATACTGTTGACCGAACCAAGTATATATAGCCAATCTTAAAAAAAGAGATTTATGTTAATTCCTTACTTTTTTGTTGAACTAGCCACAGAATTATTTAATTGTGAATCACAATCTGACTCAAAGTCCCGATGCTGTGATTGTGGTGGATAGCAGAAATTCCTCAGCTACACCTTTGGCTCCAACTGTAAATGTGAATGGGGACTGGTATCTGAACAAGTCATCCAGCAACCTGTACTATATAGGTAAATTACTTATTCATATGTATGCAAATCTACAGCATGTTATAAATAAAAATATTTTTATTTTATACAGTATAGAATTTTGTTGACTTTGAGATTTGGATTTTTTTCTTGTTGGTGTTGTTCCTGCAGTATCAAGCAAAACATCAAACTCTGTTAGAAAGAAGAGAAATAGTGTGGACAGGTCGACTGCAGACATAGCAGTGGGGTTCAAAATGTATAACTGTTTTTTTACCAAATGCATTCAGCCCTTGCCTGCCACTGTTGCTCCAATACCCAGCCGTAGACCTTCTCAATATACGTACGTTCCACACACCTACGATAACCTACAACAATCTACAGCACTGAATACCAATTTTTGCAGTACCAGTATGAACATTTTAGGAATAAATGCAATAACCACATCTTAATTTTTTTAGTCTCTGGTCAAATGTGTCATTTTGGAACTCATCAGCAGAGAACAACTTTACTGTACCACAACTGGGGACTAACGTTGTCATTCCATCAGGTACTGTACTCTAATTTTAGTTTATTCTGTTCTTATGTATGTGTCTGGGACTAATATAGTAATCGCTAGGCACACACTCACTCACAAACTATATGGGGCAAATAAGAGCAATTAATTTACCTTGAATCTATGTTTTGGAAATGTGGGAGGAAACCCACGTAGACATGGGAAGAACATGGAAACTCCACCCAGATTGGGATTCGAACCGGGAATCCAAAGTGCTGAGAGGCGAATGTGCTAACCACTGAGCCAGAGTGCCGCCCAAGAAAAAATGTGTTAAAGTTAAATATAAGGAAAATTGTATAAACCGTTTTTGTTTTAAAGATAAAAAATGTTGAGGTTTACAATACATTTGATGCTGTCTACACAGGCGTGTGGATGGTCTTGGACATCATAATCCCTTCCTTTAACAAGCTTACAGTGATTGGGGTCCTGGAGATTCCAGACAATATGAATAATACATCAAATCGCACTGCTCGCAGTACCAACCAATCTGCTGCTGTAGTTCTAAACATTACCTACCTCTCTATTCAGGTCAGTTCCTGAAATTACAAGATCATAGATTATTTGTATTGTGTTTGGATTTGTTTACAATATCTTACCATTTTTCTACATCATACTGATCTTTCTGTTAAAGGGGGGACGTTTGGTTGCAGGATGGCCTGACCAACCCTACAGTGGACAGCTGCACATCATTCTGAGAGGAAATCAATACACACCTGAATGGCCTCTGCCTGGTGGCGTAAACCAAGGCTCTAAAGTTCTGGGTAACTTTGTAACATGTAATGTAATGTTAGGGTGAACTATACACTGCTCAGAAAAAGGGAACACACAATGTAACTCCAAGTCCATCACACTTCTGTGAAATCCACCTGTCCAGTTAGGAAGAAACACTGATTGTGAATCAGTTTCACTTGCTGTTGTGCAAATGGAACAAACAACAGGTGGAAATGAGAGGCACTTAGCAAGACCCCCCTATAAAGGAGTGCTTCTGCAGGTAGTGACCACACACCTTTTCTCTGTTCTCATCCTTTCTTGCTGATGTTTTGGTCACTTTTGCATTTGGTCAGTTATCTTAGCATAGAGGGAGCATAAGGCCGTGACTACAACCCACACAAGTTGCTCAGGACACAGGCCAGTACACCAGGAGAAATGGTGGGGGCCGTAGGAGAGAACATCCCCCGCCTCATCAGGAGCATGTCCAGGCGTTATAGGGAGGTCATACAGGCACGTGGAGGCCACACACACAACTGAGCCTCATTTGAACTTGTCTTGAGGAATTTCCACTGAAGTTGGATCAGCCTGTCATTTGATTTTTAGTAGGAATCCAAATCCAGACCCCTAGATAATCCAATGGCATATTTAGATAATCATTTAGATTTACATTTTGATCATTTTTATGTTATTTTACTCTCAGCGCTACTAAATAAAGATTTTCAACTTTAATATTTTATTTTATTTTATTTTAGTGTTCCCTTGATTTTTTTGAGCAAGGTACTTGATAGATTTTGCCTTCTAAATAAAAGCCTTCATCCAATATGTTATAACTAAAAACTTTCAAAAGTTACAACAGATGTCATAGGGAACCTTATGCTCCCCCCCCCACCCCCCACCCCCCCCAACAACTAAGAAGTATTTATCACTCTATATTCATTAAAGTAAGCAAAGCCCAAAAATTCTTACTATACCATAGAGATGCAGTTTGTACTTTTCTTTACTTACAGACAGATATGTTTGCCAAGTATATAAATTACACACTTAATTTTTTTTTGAGTTTTTAATAAACCTCAATAATATGCTTTTAAAATTATTTTATGAATTTTCTGAGATTTATTGAACATTTCATTTGAATCTTGGAATAACCTACTGAATTATTGTTGTTAAACCTGTATTGAGCAAGTAGGGGTTAAAAACCTTTTTACTTCCTTAGTTCAAGTAATTTATTTATATAGCGCTTTTTACAACAGTACGTTGCCACAAAGCAGCTTAACAGTGTTATGAGCTTGAACCACCAAAAAGCAAGCTGAAGATACAGGGGCGAGAATAAAAACCTATTATGTTGTTTCTTAGAAAGAAACCTTGGGAGGATAAACACTTAGTGTGGTAGGGGGACTCATCCTCACTGAACAGCCAGGCAGCATCTACAGTGTAGAAAAACCATCTACAGATTGTGTAACGATCAGGTGTCCCGCATTCAACATTTGAAAAAAAGTCCAGTGAGTCCATCCTGCAGGACTGTAATCAGTCCAACAGAAAATCATAAGGCAATAGATCACATTTGCATGAAGGGTTGGCCTCTATATAATATAAATATGCCATTGGTTTTAATTGACCCCACAAGCCTAGGGCCTCAAAACCCATTTTGAAATCTAATAGTCAAGAGACATAAAAATTCCACCTTTTCATCTCATGTTAAAAAATGTTAGGTTAATGTGAATATTTACTACAATTTACTGTCTAAACAATGCTTTTACAGCAAAGACCGATATCAAATAAAATGTTATTTTAATTCAAAATTTTTGTTTCAGGTGTGTTTGGTTCACTTGATTTGTATGGAATGCCACACAATGTATATCACACAAAATTATCCAGTACAGCTGTCGCTGGCTCAAGCTCACTTTCATTACAGGAGGCAGTGGACTGGAAGGTAAAAGCTAATGGTTTTGTTTAGCTTCGAAATTTAAAACGTTTCTACACAGGGGTGGACAGTGAAATAAAAACACTGGTCATTTTATTGTGGGTTTCATGGGTAAATTGGAGCAGCCTGGTGTCCAATCTTCATTAATGTCACATTGCACCAGTAAGAGCAGAGTGTGAAGGTTCCATTAGCAGGGTAAGAGCACAAATATTTTGCTCCAAATATTGCAATGCACACAACATTATGGGGGACATAGCAGAGTTCAAAAGATTGCTTTGAAAGTAAAGTTGAACATCTCCCATGACCTGCACACTCATGAGATCTAAATATTATTCAGCCACTTTGGGGGGTTTTGGAGGAGTGAGTCAGGAAACGTTTTCCTCCACCAGCATCATGTAGTGACCTGGTCACTATCCTGCAAGAAGAACAGCTTAAAATCCCTCTGACCACTGTGCGGGACTTGTAGATGTCATTCCCAAGACGAATTGACGCTGTATTGGCTGCAAACGGAGGCCCTACACCATACTAATCAATTATTGTGGTTCATAACCAGGTGTTTCAGTTTCATTGTCCAACCCCTGTATATTAATGCATCTTTTCTTAATTAAAAAAAAAAACTTTGTTAGGGTCTTAAAATCTGAGGATTTCCTCAAAATGACAATAGGGAAGGATAGAAAAAAAGACTCACAAATTATAGTATGGGACATTCCAGCCCCTACAATAATACATTTTTTAGTCTTTTAGAATCCCCTGAACATTGGCGTCTAAACACACTCTTTTCTTTACAGGCAGGCGATGAAATTGTACTGTCCACCACCAGTTATGACCCGAGTCAGACAGAAACTCGCACCATCACAGCTGTAACAAACAATGGCCTTACACTGAGTCTGGATCAACCGCTTACTCACACACACATTGGTGAGTGTATGCATGCTTTCTATAGAACACCCTGACAGTGAAGGGCAAAAGAGAATATAATGCAGATCCACCAGTTATTTGGATTTATTATTATTTTATTCTTTTTTTATATTATTATACACTTTTCTTCTTATTCTGTATTTTAATTTTATTAATAGTAATACTTAAAATTAAATTTGATTATATTGCATCTTATTCTCTATCCATCCTTACATTATCTTCCACTTATTCCTCTACTCGGGTCGCAGTGGGGTTCCCCATGCCCATCCAGGGGCGAACATCTCGGGCGCTGGGCAGACACACCCAGGACAGGGCGCCAATCCATCAATGGATGGACACACACTCACTTACACATCCACACACACCCTCACACAAACACATGCTATCCGGGGCGATTTAGAGCATTTAATCCACCTGGAATCCATGTCTTTGGACTGTGGACTGGAAAATTGGCTGCTCTAATATGGCTCCATAGCCATTGTGTGTGTGTGGGTATGTGTGCGTGGGCCCAGCGATAGATTGGCACCCTCTCCTGGGTGTATCTGCGCTCGAAACGTTCTTCCCTGAATGGGCATGGGGGACCCCACCACGAACCTCATAGAGGATTAGGCGGAAGATAATAAATGAATTAAATAATATAGATGTATACTATAATTTGTTTCAATGTTATGCAACAAATTTAGGAGAGCTCCACACAGTACCTGGTACAACAAAGAACTATAACTTGGCTGGCGATGTGGGATTATTGAGTAGAAACATTAAGATTATTGGAGAGGATTACTCAAATCTACAAAAAGAATCTTTTGGGGCCCGAGTGCTAGTGGGAGCCTTCTCCAATGGTGGAATGATTTTCAGAGGTATGAAACATTAATTTTGAACATGTTGAAAAACATGGGCATTATATTGTTTAGGTCATGCAAACCGTTTTGCATGTTTTATAGTACAATATAATTTTGTGTATACTATAAAACTTTGCACTATATAGGATTGTCACAAAGTAGCTTTCGAAAAATTCAGCATATCAGAAATCATATTGTAAACCAACACAAAACATGGATTGTACACACAAATTCATAATTACCAGACTATCTTAATTACCACCTGCTATTCATCAATTTACTGACAATTGACAACATTTTACTCCATGTACATCAGTATGTCATTAATGTCATATTTGTGTAACTAATATTAATTTGAGAACATCAGTCTTGTAACTGGATGATGCTTTTAGGTAAAGCCCAGATTAGAGATGTAGAATTTTACCATTCTGGTCAAGAAGGATGGACAGACAGTAATGACCCTCGCTATTCTGTAGCTTTCCTCGACCTGGGAGTGGTGAGAAATTAGAAATTTTAATGTGTCTATTGTATTCAGATATTCATTATAATGAACCATGGGTCTGGATTTCTATGTAATTGAAATATTTTTTATAGGTTGTTCAAAATGAATCCTACATTAAAGGATGTGCATTTCACCATGGTTTTGCTCCTGCCATTGGCATCTTTGGAACAGATGGACTGAGTGTTGATGACAATATCATTCATCACACTGTAGGAGAAGGTACAGGCTCATTTTTTACTTACACTTTAAAAACTATGGAATAGCTTAATATGGTAAAAGGCCTGACTTGCATCGCCATCACAGCTTTTTTCCTGAAACTTGCAGTCAACTATAAATCACAGCAGCAATGTTTTTATAATATATATTAAAATAAGCCTACTACAGGTGCACTCTGTGTATTGGATAAAAATCGGTAACTGCTAAATAATTGAGCTTCAACAGTATTATGAGACGAATATACAATACATGTCCAGGACATAAGTATTTAGGAACCTTCTATATTTAATTCTAAGGTATGGTAAAATGTGTGAATTTCCTCAAGGAGCTTTGATTTTACTCAATGTTTGAATATTAGGTAAGATAACATTAGAACAATAGATAATTAAGTATCATGTGGCATTTATCAATGAACAATAAGGGATATAATAGAAGAGAAATCCAAGCCTTGCAAAAAAAATATTATTATCCCTAATCAAAAGAAAACCTAATTTTTTATATGCCATTCAACAATTAAAGTAAAAAAAAAGGTCGTTCTTTGTGATTGTAGGAATAAGGGTATGGGGAAATAACAATGTGGTTCGAAGAAATCTGGTTACCATGACACTCTGGCCAGGGTCATACAACGGTAGAAAAGAGACCACAAACATCAACTGGAATGCAGCTATAGAGGTTTGTACAACCAAAATACAAAGACTTTAAAGGAACCTTTTTAAAAAAAAAATTGAATTATGTTTCACATTTTTTGAAATTATCTATTTTTTTTAATGTTGTCAAGGTTAATGCTGGCACTAATGTAGTTCTTCAGGGAAACACAGTGGCTGGCTATGAAAGAGTGGGGTATCGGATTAGAGGTGAACCATGTCCAGGTACAGTAAAGATACAAAATTGCTGCATCACTTGGTAATGTCTAAAATAATCAAATGTGTACAAAAACTAATAATATTTACTACATGAACTGGAGCTTGATGTATATATTCATTTTAAAAAAAGCTAATAACTTTGGTACCCCATGTCTTATGTATGTGGTCATGCATATCATTAGCAGATGCAGTCATACAGTAGTGCACCAAGTCAGTATTCAAAAAATTCTTAAATATAAAACAATGCAAATATAAAAAGTAGAAAAAAAATTATTTAAGGTTATGTGGACAAGACTTTGACGGTGCTTTGACATTAAGTTTAGCATCCTCTGGGTGAACATATATAAATCCTGACAGTTATCTTAAAGGATGTTATTAGAGTAGCGGGAGCCATACCATAACATAATAGTATTTTGCACTTTAGGCTATAATGCTGTTGGACACGCAGTTTATGTGTAATTTCTTATAAACACATTTATTGTGGTTCCACCCTGACCTTCATTATATGCTGTGGCTAGAATCCTTGAATCCAGTGGCTCAGTGGGAACAAAATGAGGCTCACGGAGGGCTTTATGGAGTCTACATGAATAAAGATGGTCTGGTCGGCTGTTCCCAAATCCAGGGCTTTACTGTGTGGAGAAGCTTTGATTATGCAATTTACGTCCAGGTAGAACTGATGATGGTGTTTCCTTGAACTCAGCAAATGTTTTAATTTCTGTCATAATCCTGTTTAGTGATCACAAAAAGTACAGTATTTTGTAATCTTGTTTGCAAGGCATTCATTTTGTTAATGAATCTCTTTTCTCTTTGTGTTAAGGTGCCCATGAATGTAATTATTTCTAATGTCACCCTTGTTGATAATGGAATGGGAATCATGCCAATAATCTATGAACCTCCTTCAAGCAGCCATGCATACTCAAATAAAACTGTCCAAATTCAGGTAAGAAGGTTATCATTACCTAAAGCTTGACTTGTTGAAATATGTTTTAAATATGTTGATATACGTATATCTGTAAATTAACATCATATTATCATTGTTCCTAGAATGCTGTCATTGTTGGCAGCAGCCCCAACTTCAACTGTTCCGATACTCTATCCATGAGTGACAACAACATTGCTTTCAGTGTCACTCAGAGGGCCCCCCGGCCTAATAATGGTGCATTTCTAATTTTATTTTTTTTAATTCTATTTAATGTTGTATAAACTGAATAAGTTACATGTTTGGAATGTCTTGTGACAGGTGGCAGATCGGGAATATGTTGGCCAACGTTTGAATCAGCTCACAATGGTGCCCCAATGAAACCCCATGCTGGACTCATGAGCTACAATGCCATCAGTGGCCACATGACAGTCAGTGGTATGATACACTTCTAAACTAGATACACATTCTGGATAACCGTTTTGATACATTTAATTGGTCCTTATGTTGTGACTTTTAAAGCAATAACATTCTATTAGGAAGCTTTAATTAAGCAAATTCCTTTCTACCCTTTAACCTGCATGTAATTCTATCCTCCAGATATCACTTTTGTTGGATTTAGGAACATTTGCACAAATCAAGCGAATTACATGTTCTTAACTAATCCGGGAAATGAGGACCTGCAGCACCCTATCAGTGTAAAGAATATAATAAAGATTAACAGCACCGAGGAGTCTCAAGTCTTCATTCATCGTCCAGACTTGTCGTGAGTAATAAAAAAATATGTAATCAAATAATTTAGTCAAAAAACGAATCTAAAACTCCTCTTTTGGTTCCCCTTGTTGATCAAAATTGTTTTTGGTGTCATTACAGCAAAGTAAACCCATCTGATTGTGTGGATATGGACTGCGACGCTAAGAAGAAAAGTATGCTGCGGGACCTGGATGGTAGTTTCCTGGGTGCAGTGGGTGCAGTGATTCCATTTTCGGAGTATGAGTGGAATGGGGACCGTCGACATGGACTGGGAGACTACCGAATCCCCAAAGTCATGCTTACCTACCTCAACGGCAGTCGTATCCCTGTGGATAATATTGCCCCAAATAAAGGTGTGTCTCGCTGATTGTTTGGTTTGTATACTCTAGATACAGTTCTTAAACTACTTACAGCAAGTACCATCCATTATCAAACCAAAACTTCCAAGTACCACCTATGTTTCCCGACGTAATTAAGAACGGTGTCTGTGTAGCCCATAGTATTTTTAGATTAGTTTTAATACAATGTTTTAATTGAAATGTTTTATAATAATAGAATAAAAAAAAAACCTTTAAAACAGATTTATTGGTAATTTGCACATTTTGTTTCATGTGTTTTAATAATTATTATTAAATTAATATTTTTTTCAGTACATGTAATTACTTTTCCATTATCTGGCATACAACCTCATGCTACTTTGCGTACTACCAGGTGGTACCACAGTTTGAGAACCACTGCTCTAGAAAAAAAATTGTTTTATACGGTTTGTTTAAAGGGTTTGAGAAAAGTTACAAATAATACAATATTCTGTAGGTGTGATCCGTGACTCTACCTGCACATACATGAATGCATGGCAGGGATACAAGTGCTTTGGGTTAAACTACAGGATGCTGGTGATTGAGAGTCTGGATTCAGACACAGAAACCAGACGTCTGTCTCCTGTAGCCGTGCTGGGAGGTGGCTACATAGACCTGCTAAATGGTACACATGTCCTTATGCTTTCTGTTTTTAACAATTCTTTGGGCTGGAGTATCTTAAATTAAACAGCACAGTTAAAACAATTAAAGGCCATGTTTTTTAATAGCTGTATTAAAATTGTTGTTTTATCTGTTCACATAGGTCCACAGGACCATGGGTGGTGTGCTGGCTACACATGTCAAAAGAGACTCTCACTCTTCCATAGCCTTATAGCCACAGACAATGCCTTTGACATTTATTTCTCCAGTGTTTCTCCCCAAAAACTTAGATTCATGATGCTCAATGCTAAATCCTCTGAGGTAAATTAGTTCACTACCATTTAACCTTTTATATACTGTGGGCATAAAAAAAAAAAAAAAAAAAAAATTCAGGGACAAAATTTGGTTGCAGGCTATCAAGAGGTTAACTGATGCAGGGCAGAAACTGAATGCTAGTTTTACAAGCTAACTTCAGTATATTTTAAGAATGTCACTATAAAAAGGGTATAAAATAATGATCACACATCAGCTTTTATATATATATACATAACAACTGCCAGCCAACATATTAGCGGTTTATACACTGTTCGCATTGTGTTCCAACTTAGTTAAAGCTTTTTAAAATAGTTTGACTTTCGATGCCTTTTAGCATAGAAGCTAATAAAAGAGGAAGAAAGGACTAAACTATTGGAGTACTATAGTACTTTCATCATGGGTTCAAGTGCTTTCTTTGAACTAGCAGCATTGGCTAACAAGCTAATTTGCGGTCAATAAATGCAAAGGTCTTATGCAAATAGACTCCTGATATTATTATTATTATTATTTTCCTGTCTTTATCTGATATTTTATCTTTGTTTTTTAAGTTTTTGCAAAACAAACTGCTAATTAAACACACAAGTATTTAAGTGAATTGTAATTAACAAAAAGTCAATTTTTGATATGAACCTTTTGTCCTTATGTTATGTTGAGACTGGTTTTATTTTATGTGGCCAACTTTGGTAAAGGACAAACTATTTAAATCTTCAAAATAGTAAACTTCACCAATACAGAAAAGTGAGCCATCAAAGTATACAAAGATTTCTGGGACTATAAAGAAAAGTAACACAATCTTATATTCTGGATTGATATGACTGTGACAGTATCATTCACTAAACAAGCAGGGGCAACAGTGGGTTCATCTGCGTTCAATTCCCAGACAAATGTCTCATGCAGATTAATTTATTATCTTCCGCTTAATCCTCTACTAGGGTCGTGGGGAGTTCCCCATGCCCATCCAGGGGCAAAACGTCTCGGGCGCTGGGCAAATACACCCTAGACAGCTCGCCTATCCATCGCTGGGCACACGCTCACTCACATACACATACTAGGGGCAATTTAGAGCAGCCAATTCAGATTGGATCCATATTTTTGGACTGTGGGAAGAAACCGGAGAACTCGGATTAAGAATCGAGCCAACGTGCCACCCATTTGTGCAGATTCCATCCTGTGTGCGTTTTTATTCAGTGTCAATTATTTCTTACAGACTGTAAGAGTTGCTGTATTTTATTCAAATCCTCAACGTTTGGATGTGTATGTGAATGACCAGCTGGTTGCTCCAAACAATGCTCAGTGGAATACAGACAAAACTGACTACACATTACTGGAACCTACCTATTCAGGTATTGTAACTTTAAAATTGAATTATTGTAAGTATATTTTATGTCCAGTTAAGAGGGTGGCATTGTGAAACACTGGTAAGGTTATTTTTTGCCTCCCAGCAAGAAGGTTGGAACATTTTTTTAGCTATTTACCATGGGGAATCTGTTTGCCTTCTACATTTCAAAAATGAGTTGAATCACCCTGTTTCACTAAGAAACAGCTATTGATCACATTCAGACATTGCACGCAGGTTAACAGAACAGTGTAACAGTCCTCAGGTGTAACTTAAACATTCTGCAGATGTCAGCTCATAATCAGTAAATATATAAATGATGTAAAATTAGTATTGACATTACCATAAAATATTTTTGAAAAGCTGTAACTTATAACTTCTATTTTCCGTTGTTTTAATCATTATTTTAGGCCAGTACATTCCCAAGCTTAACTCCACTCTTGGCTCAAACTTTTTTGACCCTGACTACAAAATGCTATATGTCTTGTTACGAGGCTCGGATCCTGTCAAGATCCTCACTTCTCCAGTGCTATTCATCTCATTCAACCTTCCAGCAATGACTGAAGAGGAGTTCTTTGGTGAAAATCTAGTCAGAAACCTGGCGGTGTTCCTGAAGGTTCCGCCCAACATGATCCGTATTACTAAAATAGTGCGTGAGGGCAGCAGAGCAGCCCGGCGTAAACGGGCCACTGGGCTGACAGTTGAGGTGCAGATCAAACAACCTCCCGCAAGCCAGGCACCTACCAACAGCACGAATGGTAAGCAAGTATGGTGAACACTGATTAATTCCTGATCCAGAACACTTTTGACATGCTCAGGTTTTGTTTTCTTACATATTTTTATATGCATTTTTATAGAAGCTGCACAGTTTGATATTTTGAAGACAGTGGCTGACATTGTGGGTCAGGCTGCGGTCTCTGGAAATCTTAGTCAGTCCATTGGTTTTAATGTGTCATCAGTGGGAGTGGTTCTTCCATCTCCACCACCAAGTGATCCAGCCTGGAACCAGGTATCAGAAAAAGTTCTGGTGGTCATGGTCCTGGTTATGGTCTCATTGCTGAAACATTATTTTATAGTACCAGTCAAAAGTTTGGACACACCCCCTTCTTGCTCCATTGTCTATTTTCTCCACGTAGCATATAGATGGACTTTGTAGTTTTACAATTACAGACTATAGTACATCTGTTTTTTGGTTTTTGTTTTTGTTAGTCCCCAGTTGATACTGATGTGATGAGGGGGTTTTAGTGCAGCAGTGCTGCAGTAGTTTTATTTAAATACCTCAGTGATACTGCTGGGATAGGAATAATGCACCAGTCAAATAAATCCTGCTCTGTAGTGGTACTATAGGGGTCCTGACCATTAGACCTAGTAAAGGGGATGTGCACAATATGTACTGTAGTACACAACAAATGAACTAAAGTCTAATATTATAGAACCACAAAGTCCATCTCTGCAGTAAGTGAAACTGATACAATGGAAAATATGTAGAGCAAGAAGGAGATATATATAAACTTTTGACTGTAACTGTATATGACAGAAAATAGTATGTTATATACTTAGATCGTGCATTAATTTATGGTATGCCAAAATTTATGTTAAATACTTATTTAAATATTCAGCTATTTTACATAACTAATTCACAACAGTTTGAGATTTTCAGCAAGTGTACATTTAACAGGCGGCTACTGCGGAAGTGACACGAGCAGGTCCGACTATGGAGACGGTAAGAAGTGTGTATGCTCTGAGGGTGGTGGTGGAGCCAGTGGCAGCGCTGTATCCAGGACCCCTGAATACACAGCCCAGCATCATGGCAGTAGACCAGCAGGTAAGTTTATGCTATACCAAAAAAAATTATGAACCTTAATTTTGTATTAAAATTGTGGTGTTAGTCTTAGTGGCCCTTGATCTTTGTTTCCAGGGTAACTGTGTGTCAGTTGGGGTAACAACCTTAACGATTTCAGCCCAACTTAAAGACAGTAATGGAAACCTAGTAAATGCCCTCTTTGGCAACACAACCATCCTATTTCAAAGCTGCTGGGCCAACTACACTGACCTGGCCATCAATGACTCAGGTGAGAAGCTTAAACTTATGGCTGTCGCTATTAATGTTAATCCTTAAACAACTTTTAACATCATATGTTTTTGTGTCACAGGAGAGAACATGACATTGGCTTTTACTCTGAATCAATGGAATGCCTTATCCAAAGCATTTACTGTCAAATCTTCAACAGGTATGTTTTTTTTAGTTTCTTTATTAATATCACTACAAAAACTTTATGAATCATTTTCAGAGACACATGTAAATTATTGAAGTTCAGGTGTTTCATTTAGCCTCTAAGGAAGTGTAATATAAATTAAAGCACCTTATCATCCAATTTGGACAACTGTGTGCTTCCCACTTTTTGGGAACAGTATATTTAGAAGGTCTTGTTCTGTTTTAGTGTGACCCAATGCACAACATAAGGGCGTATGGTTTGTAAAAGCATGATAGGGTTCATTTATTTGGGAAGAACGTACTTTGAGTGTGGCGCTATAATAAACTAGACCACCTTGTCCTTCATCACGGATCTAATAAATGCTCTTCTGGATCAACGAACAGAAGTTTATATAAACACACCTCAAAATCTTATAGAAAATGTTTCTATAAGAAGCTGGAAGCTATTATGAAAACTCCAGTAGGTGTAATGTGTAGGTGTCCTAATATTAGTATATAAGTAATTCTTTAAACAAAATGTTTTGTATCAACTGTGTCCATTATTTTATTTCATACATTGCTATATATAATATAATATATTATATATTTAATGTTTCAACTTATTTCTCCACCAGCTGCTCCAGCCACTCCCAGCTTTCCCAGCATCTTTGACTCCAGCCCGGTCTCCAGGGTGACCACTATTTATGTAGTAATACTTCTGAGTGCTTTGCACCTACTTTGCGTAGCAGTTTAAGTAATGGAGCAAATAACTATTTACTGATAGAATAACCTTTTAACAGCTATGTATTCCTAAGAATCCCTAATAGATGTTGTCTGTTACAAACAAAGCTATAATTTATTGTTTGGTGTTGGGAAAAAATAACTAATTACTATGATTTTGGACTTGGGTTCATTTAACTCTTTACTTTCATTTTGTCTTTTGGCTTTTTGCTTTTCACTATACTCAGTATATATGACAAATTTGTTTGGTGGAGAAATATTTTGAATAAAGATAACAATGCATCTTTGAGTTTTAGTTTTTCATATATATTTTTAAAAAATGATTTAATTATTGCCTTTTTTTACACTTTCTTTAGCTTATACGGTACATTAAATATTAATATTAACCCATAGTGTGAAATACATGTGCTGTTTCTTAAAAAAAAACTAATAAACTTGGAAATAATGGGTTTGGGTGACAAAATAATTCTTACCGACTCTTACCGATTTCTCCTGACTGTATTTGTCCCTTTTGAGCTCTAGATGTCATCAGAGCCCTAACTGAAAAATTGGGGATGATCTCAAAGTGATCGGAACAGACTAATTTATCATGATTGATTTTTCCATGTGTAATTCTAGGAACTGTAAGACCTACGTTTTTTTTTTACTTATTATATATTCTAACAAACATTTGCACATTTTAATGCCATAACTGTCTATTTATTATGTGAGTTATTAAAAATTATGTTAAATCTGGTCCGAATAAAATGTTAGGCACTGTTGATATTGGGGATTTTATTAATTATTTAAACCTAAAAAAATAAATAAAAAAAAAACATAATAAAATATTAATGTATGGATTGGCAGATAGTGGGAAAACAAATTATATCAAATTATATTTAGAATTGTAGTGAATGGTTCTATTAGTTCAATTTCATTGTATAACATCACCAGATGTTGGGTCTGGTTGGCACAAGTGCACATACCATTAGTCATAAAAAATAGGAAATGTGTCTGTCATTAAGAGTGACAGTTTTTGGCTAAGCTGTTATTTGATGCCACTCTGGTTATCCTTGTGGTGTATCATGTGGCAACACTGTTCAGCTGGGTCAAAGTGTGGGCCAGATTGCAAAAATAGATACCAGATGAGGGTCTATGAACCTCAGACTGGCCTCTGAACTTGAACAAATAATAAAATATATGCCAATTTTTTGACTGAGGCCACATTTTGACTACAACATGAATATGAATAGTTATGTACCATTTGGATAAGTATTTGAGCATTGTGGACATGAAGGCAAAGTATCTGGATCAGCTTCAGTAAGCACACATTAATATATGTCTCACACATGGATAAACAGGACAAAAATATTAATATACATTTATAAATTTAAGTAATTCAGAGTTGGGCGGCATGGTGGCCTCTCAGGGCTGGGGATTCTTAATTCGAATCCTGATCTGGGTAGAGTTTCCATGTACTGCCCGTGTCCATGTGGATTTTCTCTGGGTTCTCCGGTTTTCTCCCACATTCCAGAAACATGGATTCCAGGTAAATTGAATGCTCTAAATTGTGTGGATGTGTGAGTGAGTGTGTGCCCAAGGATTGGCGCCCTGTCCTGGGTGTATCTGCTCAGCACCAGAGATATTCTCCCCTGGATGGGCATGGGGAATTCCACCGCGACCCTAGTAGAGGAATAAGTGGAAGATAGTGGATGCATATATGGACATCATGTTTTGATTTGAATGCTGTTAATTAGCGAATATATTTTTTAGAGTATTTGTTTAAACATTACTATTTTTTTCCAGCGAATTGTAGCACTTTTTTTTAGTAATCTTATACATATTTTTTGGTCAAATTTAAAAGGGAGATTTACTTGTGTCAATAATCATTTGAATATGCAGAGGTTTATGAATATCTTATTATAATTTTAAATCAATATAACATTGAATTTGCTTGATGGTGTTCAAATATATACAGTGCATGCATTATACTGCACTCTGACTACAGTAACTACTAAAATGTTATCATAAATATTGCCAGTCTGGTGAGGCGGTGATTAGCATTGTAGACTTATTGCAAGGTATTTGGTTTACTTCCCAGGTGGACAGTCTGTGTGGAGTTGGCATGTTTTACTGGTATCTGTATGGGTTTCCTCTGGGAGATCCAGTTTCCATCACAGTCTTAAAATGTAGGTTTGTAAGTTAAATAAACTGGGGATGCTAAATAATTAATGTGTTTGTAAATATGATTGTCTGCCCTGTGATTTCTGAAATAAGCTCCAGCTCACCGGGATCTCTCCAGCAACTTTAATTGTTTACCGGCTTTAAAAATTAATAGAAGAATGAATTGATAAATAAAACCAACATTAACTATACATGTTCTAGCTCATAATAGTGGGGTTCGGCAACTTTTTACTGTAGATAGATAACAGAACTTTAAAAGTTTTTTCATGTCTAACAACCCAGTGAGACAGCAAATAATTATCATTAAATCTCTGCTTAAATTACTCTTTAAACCCTTTTGTTAAAAACATCTGTAGACCTGGAAAGGGTTCAGGCAAACGTTTCCAAAGAGCCGACATGCATGTTTTTAGTTAGATAAAAGATTATAGTTTCCTCACAGACTAAAAACAATATATTTTTTGTAAAATAATTTGCTTTGCCTTTAAGGCTTTTAGCCGTTCAGTGTTTAGCACCCTCCCCTTTACTGTACTTGCGCGGCAGTCACTATAGAGATGACACACATCAAGTGCTATATGCCAAGCACCTCACGTCATCTCCTTCAATCAACCCATGCGGCAATTGCTAGATGCCAAGCATCTTGCATCTTCCCCTCCACTCTACCTATACAGCATTCACTATATGTCAAGTGCCTCACTTTACCCATGTGCCAATTGCTAAACCAAAGCGCCAAACGTCATCCCCTTCACTTTACCCGAGCGGCAGTCACTACAGAGGTGACACACACCAAATGCTATACGCCAAGCGCCTCGCATCCTGCCTTCCACTGTATCCATGTGCCAATCGCCAAACGCTAGGCACCTTGCATGCTCCCCTCCACTGTACCCATGCACCAATCACTATAGAGATGACACACAACAAGCCCCTTGTGTCTTCTCCTCCACTCTACACGTGTGCTATAGAGATGACACACACTTAAATTATTTATACATGAAACAAATAAATAAAAATGAAAATAAAGTATATTAAACACGCACCTATTTGAATGCAAAGTTGTACCAAAATTTCATAGCAATCAGTGAAGAAATTTTTTGAACAAAATAATTTTGTGTAGATTACGGGCCCCACCACTTGTTTTAAAAATCCATGTTCAGCTTATACTTTAGGGTTTAATTATGCAGGGGGTTAAAAACAATCCACTTCAGATTGATATCGGGTTCCATGATTTGCATATCACTATTAAATGTGGTGCAGAATGTGGCGGCTGCTGCCTCGCTGCGTGTGGAATGAGACAGAGCCGCTATTTAAGGGAGTGAAAGCCCGTTCTCTTCAGTTCGCACGCTTGTCTTTGCAGTAATAGACATCGTTTCCATATCATATTAAAGTCCGCCATCATTTAGCTTCATGTAGAGCAGCATTTCGACCATGCTCACCCGCCGTTCGTCAGGTTTAGTGTTGCCTCTGGTCTTCCTGCTGTACTGGCTGCGGGTTCACTGCGGGTCCGAGCTGCCCATCGGTGCAAGTTTTGTCCCTGCCGGGTCCGCATCCCCGGGCTCCTCCAGGAATAAGCGCTTCCCAAAACAAGCCAGAGACTCAGTAGAACCTCATGAGTACATGCTCTCCATCTACAGGACGTTCTCCGCCGCTGAGAAATTAGGACTGAATGCCAGCTTTTTCCGCTCTTCCAAAGCCGCCAATACAATCACAAGCTTTGTGGATTCCGGTGAAGGTAAGTTTGTTAAAAGTCTAATTCCGGCTTATTTACAAACAGTCCTATTTAAAAAAAAACAAAAAAAAAAAACGTTTTTTTTATTATTTAGTTCGTTTTCTTGTTTATTTACGGGTTGGTGTCGTTTCTGCATTCTCTTTTTTTGTTTTGGTTTATAATCATGATTATATATTTTTTTTTTAAAAACTATTACCTCTTAGATACATATATTTCTTATTAGTTTGTAAGTAAAACTGTTGTTTTTTTTTAGTTTAGTTTAATGCAGTGACACTAAAGTCGTTGGCCTTGAAATAAGCTATCTATCTATCTA